>ML812171.1:237683-254746 GCA_009831015.1 Picea engelmannii
ATGGTGGTACAACACTACATACCATACAGCCACTCGCATGACTCCTTTTGAAGCAGTGTATGGACAGAAGCCACCGTCAGTTCTCTCATACTTACCGGGTACCTCGAAGGTCCAGGCGGTCGACCAAACACTTACATTCCGAGGGGATATCCTTCGTACCCTTAAAGAGAACTTGGTCATGGCGCAGAACAGAATGAAGCAACAAGCAGATCAAGGTCGCTCAGAATGTCAATTTGTAGAAGGGGATCAGGTGTTTCTACGGTTGCAACCATATAAGCAAACTTCCCTCAAGGCCGAGCAGTGTCAGAAGCTAGCCCCCAAATTTTATGGCCCTTACACTATTCTAAAGCGAGTGGGACAAGTCGCATATCAGTTAGCTCTGCCCAGTCAGTCGAAGCTACATCCTATTTTTCATGTTTCCTGCTTGAAGAAGGTGATTGGAACCAGGTGCCAACTTCAAACCAACCTTCCAGAGTTAGCTGAAGAAGGATCCATTTGGATACAACCTGAAGCAGTTTTGGACCAGAGGGAGCGTTGCCTGCGTCAGAGAACCATCAAGGAAGTGCTCATACAGTGGAAAGATATGACTCCAGCAGATGCCACTTGGGAACCAGCTACCATTCTGCAGCAGTTTCCACATCTCAAGCCTTGAGGACAAGGCTGTTTTTAAGGGGGCAAACATGTTAAGGTCCTAACCCACACATAGGTAGATCAATGTATTTGGATGTAATAAAGGTCAACATTAATAAGAACTTTCAATAAAATAGAATAAGGCGGATGTAAGAAAACCTAATAGAAGCTTCCGCTTCTAGAAGGATCTTCCTATAGATGCTTCTTTTTAGTATAAATAGGAGTCAAGGGTATGATATCCCTAGCTTGGATATTATTGTAACAGAGCGCTGCTCGATTGGAGGTTGCCCCCTCGAAGAGGCCTGTGAACATTGCTATCTGATTCAAAGTGCTATTTCTATTGCTATTTCGTATATTATTTCTGTGTATTGTGAAGATTATGTTGGATATTTTACTGTTATTCTGTCATTTCTAGCATTTCATTTCTGTTCTGCATATTTTATATATCTGGTATCTTGCAACCATTCAGCACTCAACCTCTCACAACCTTCCCAGCACCCACAACAATCCAAGTAACTAGCTCTCTTCTACCCAACCTGCACAGCCCAAGAGAATGGGACCCCACCCTTCTTTGCCATGTAGTCCCTCATGTAGTCCTTCTCCTTCCAGGGCTCTAGTGCAACTGGTCCAGAATCTCCATGCTCGGGCTCTCGAGACTTGTAGCTTATGAGCAAATTTGGACACATTCCAAGAATCTCATACATGCAAGCCTCAAATCATGGCTGGACTACACCAGTGATATATATAGCCAATAATGCCATGGATTCTCTTCAGTATTTCGTCTTCCTTTCACAATCTAAGACACATATGAGGAAAGATGAGTGGGTGGAAGAAATTAATGGAGTGAAGTTTCCATGAGAGGTGTGAAACAGTGAACCATTGGGTGGATAAATGTGTGAGGGAAGAGTGAAGCAACCACCAACAGAATGAGGATGAGAAATGGGAGTTAGAGAGAATGAATAAACCAATGAATGAGAGAACTCCACCAACAAATGACAGATGGTCTTAAGTAATTCACGAGGATCAATAATCTCTTGTCCTTCCCCCAAGAAGTTTACGTAACTGATTTCCCCCCATTAAACAAAATGGGTCATTAAAAAATTAATTAAACACTTAGTCTCTCAAGCCCCCTCTCTTGTGGAATCATAGCCCCCTATAACTCTAGTCCTTGTCTGTCTAGCAGCCAACGATGTATTTATTATTAATAATGATCAAAACATTACATTTCTTAGGCACACTAGACTCTTCTAATTGTTTGGGCACTCTGGCCTCTCGACACTTAACAAATACATTATTTAATATGGGGATCAAAACCCAGGGTGATACACAATGAAACAATGCCATGTGGAAGATCTATATCCAACCACATGAGAACATGTGGCAACCTATGGGAATGTGACATGTGGCAGCCAATTAACATATGACATCTAGCAACCAATTAACTATTGGATTATTGAGAGGGGGGTGAATCGGTAATAGAGCAATTTAATCTTTTTTAACCATACAATCCAAGTGTTATATCAATGTAGCATTATCATCCAATAACTGCGAAGTAAATAAGAAATGAACAAATGAACAATCATACACATACATAGACACTAGTGTTTTACATGGAAACCCAAAGCGGGAGAAAAACACAAAATGTTTTTTCTTGTATGTCTTGAAGAATTACATTAATTAGAAGCACCAACTTCCTTTGTTTTCTAGCTACAAGTGGAAGGAGGCTCCAACCCCCTTGTTTCTTAGGCTAAAACCTGAAGGTATCTCCAACTCCCCTATTCTATGGATACAACTAGAAGGAGGCTACAACCCTGATGCAGGAGCATCGCTCCAAGCCAGCCAACAAAGTGCGTATTCAATGAAGAAGGAGAGGCGCAACCCTCTCGTTTCAAATTTTGAATTTGAAATTTGTATTAAATGTTTGTAAGGCTGGTAGAAACAAAGTTGTGCCTTTGAGAAAGTTGTAGTTAAAAAAGGCCTTTAATGGTTGTAAGGCTGGGATCTAGATCCGATTCGGACTAGACATCCCATTCAATGTAATTCAATGTAATTGAATAAAGTTGGTGAGATGGAGGGAAGAGCGCGAAGAGCCCCCTCATGTAAATGATATTTTAGCATCTTAATTTGAGCGAGGAAGAAGAGAATCTGTAGAGATGGAGGATAGGTTAGATAAGAGAGAGCCGAGACTCTGTTGCAATCTGAGCTCGAACACAGTATAAAGAGACATTTTATATAAATTCAAACAAAGAAGTTTTTCCTACATGTTGTTGTTCATGTGCTCATGTATTCATGAATGAATGTCTTTATGTGTTGATGATATGTTGTAGATGTATGTTAGGTATGCATTTGCAGGGATAGATAGAATTTACTATCTGTGAGTTCTTTGATTCCAGGTTTGGGTTCCTTGAGGCTTCATGCAAGAGGTTGCGTGACAGAATACTGTGGGTTCTGTGAGCCAGTGTAAGGAGTGCACTTCTGAATACTGTGGATTCAGACAAAGACGTGCCAAGAGGATGCACCAACAGAAGTCATTGACTTAAGGAGAAGCCTCAAGGTTGTTGAACACCTTGGAGGTAAGACTGTGTAAAGGGAGGCATAGAGAAGACATAATTACTAAGGATTCTGTGGAAGCTCTGCCAAGAGGGCATTGAGCGAATGCACTGGATGCATCAGAGAGAGAACTCTATTTTGAGTTCGTTGAGAAGACAAAACCACTGTAGGTTTTGTAGATTTCTTCCAGGAGGGAATCAAGCTAGTTCATAGAGTGCACAGAAGGAACTCGTGTTTGAGTTCAGAGAGGAAGGAGAAGTGTCACAAGAGGAGACACTCACAGGGTTACTGAACATCCTGCAGGCCCAGCAAGGAGTGTTTGAGCATAAATTGCCAGAGGGCACTTATATCCTTTCATGGAGAGAAAGGGGTAGAGATATTTGGGATTTTGAGTAGGATAAGCTCAGGATGGATAGCACAGTTGTGTGCAAAAGTTCTGTAAGGAGTGCATCGAGCAAGGAAAGCGCAAGGAGTGCGCTCAAAGTGAACTTGTCTCAAGTTCAAAATCTCAAGAGGAAAATTGCTTTTGTGCATAGGGAAATAGCCGAGAGGAGTGTATAAGTCGAGGAACCCTTCAGGGTTTCATAGTCGACAAACCTCAGGAAGGACAACATCCTTAGAACACAGGCGGGAGCCAAAATTACAGGCTTTGCAGAGGAAGAAAAGGCCGAGGACTTTGATACTTCAAAAAATATTCTAAGGTAGGAAGAAGAAGCGTGAGCTCAGGAGGGAGCTACAACTACCATTAGATTAGCTAGGAAGAAATATATGGACCATTGAATCTACGTCCAGACAATAGGAGGAGAACGCGTAGGAGAAAGAGATTTGGGCCATCATATCTTGGCACACGGACCGATACCCATTGAATCCAGTAGAAGTTTCACGTAGGTTAATTTCTTGTATGTGTTGAGGAGAGGACTCGTCAAAGTCCTGAAGAGATTAGGACTATCCATTTGTGGAGGACGCGTGGCAGAGATCTAGAAGCCATCAAAATTTTAGGACCTGGAAGGTTGAAGGACTAAGAATTGTGGGGTCACTGCATCGCGAACTCCTAGTTCGCAAAATTCTGATATAGCAGGAGTCATCAGATCGAGGAAGATCTCAGCCATAGATCGCACAAGGAGGTAAGGCTTCAAAAGTTCAGGTTTCAAAGTTTTGGGACTCAAGAGGTGGAGTTGCATGGTCAACACAACTCTCGAAATCCCGAAGAGAGAAACATTGAAAGGTGGGTCCTATGTATCAGCTAGAGGACACGTGCGACGAAAGTCAAAGGAGTGGTTGAGGTTTCGGGAAAATCCCCGAAAGGCCATTTCGATATTTCGGCTACCAGGAATGCAAAGGGTAAGAGTCTGGAACTCTTGACCCGTGAAATCTCAAAAATACACAAGCCGTCGGATTAGGAGAGGCTATGAGCCGTTGATCCCAGTTTGGAGTGGAAGACTAGCATTTCAAGGATCGATACTTCAATATTTCTGATACCGAGAGCTCGAAGGGGTAGGGAGTTGTTACAGCCAAGATCATGAAGTCCTCAAATAGGAAAACCCAAAGAGCTATTTGGAGGAGTAGTGTGGCCACGAAGGAGGGTCACATATTTCAACATTTCAGGATTCGGATTTTCGGCAATCCTGAGGACAAGAAATCCGACACTTCAACGTTGGAAAGCCCAAAGTCTCGAAAGAAACATATCTTTGGAGTGAGGCTACGGTCACGGAGGAAAAAATCACATGGAATGAGATGTGGGCCAAGGCTAATTGCCAATTGAGTCCATTTCAGCATTTCATCATTTTAGAGTTCAAGGAATCGAAGGGTAAAGAATCTTGACATCAGAACTCCCAAAATTGTGAAACCCAAAATCCCTTTTCAGAAAGGGTCGCAGTCATGTGTGGTGGCCATGTGGAGGTGAAGACTCATGCCTGGTACATTGCTTGTGTAGGTGGAGTTTCGTAAAGGACCTGTGGATCTGATTTGTTGAAGGTTCCAGCAAGGAACTGAAGGATCCACTTCAGATCGAGCAGAAATCAGAATGATCCTACGCGGATCTTGGCTCGAGGGTTAGGGTCTACATCAAACCCCCTATGTTATCTGGATACAACCAAAAGGTGGCCACAACCACCTGTCCTTTCCCTATCCAACCACCTTGAAGTAGAAGTAGAATGATGGAACCATTGTCACACTATCACTATGAGATATACCATTGTAAACATATAAAAATAAACCTGAACCATGCATCAATCATGCATCAACCTATACCTCAACCTGTAATCAACCTGTACCATAAACAAGTGCATCAACCATACACCAACCTATACCAAACAACATGTAATCAACATGTAACATAAACAAGTGCATCCAACCATGTACCATGTACCAATCATGTGTCAACTACTCATCAATTCTGACTCAGCAATATCTACCAACATCATCAACTATACACCTCATGTATGTGCCAACTCATCAACTACTTGTCTCAACCATGTACCCAACATGTACCTCAACCAAAATACCTCATCAATATCATCATCCAAATATGATTTTTAACTCTATAATAGACCTCATGTATATTATCACATACCTACAAACCTTTCCTTAACTTTAACAAAAAGAGACTAGCATTTTCATCAAACTTTTCTTTAGTCTCACATGACTAGTTTTGGATTAGTCAACAACCCTAACTTGAAATAATCATAACTATGTACCTGTAATGAATAAATATCTGAAAATGATACACAATTTTCTTCAGTGTGGTTTATGCAATTCCTCTAGGTGTCACTACTTGGAACCTCACAGAAAAGGATTTATAGCAAAAATGGCATACCTTGTTGAATGTTGGTGTATGCTAGAGAGCGACCTTGTAGAGTGTGCCCCGCATGGAATATTTGTTGAATCAATATGAAAATTTTACACAACATACTAGATATTGTACTATAACCAACACATTTGGTCTTACTGAATTTGGATCTGTTATGAACACATTAGGACGTTTTTACCCGAAACACCTATTTTAGACTAGTTTTAGGACTAGCCAGAAACCCTATTTTCCATGGAGTATAACTCCAAAAATACAACGACCCACAAGATGATTTTTTTACCACAGATACTTGGATATGTTTCCTCAATGACATATCATATTTCACAGTTGTAATCAGTCTATAAAACAATTTATTTTAAAAATGGTGAGATGGCATTTAAATAACATACCTTAGAATGCATCATCAAAAGAATTTATCCTCCCTTGAATTTTGGCCTTCTTTTCTTTACCTTCCCTCTGAAATTCGGCTTAGATATCCTTTGGTTACCTCAATCACCTATAGGTATTCAATATTCTCAAGTGTGATGTAAAATGAGAGAGCCTTGCCTGTTATTTATACTCTCCATAGTCTAGGCCACTTAACCTATTTTCCTCATTTTTAGGGTTAACCACTTTCCATAATTAGAAAGTTCTCCATTACTTTATCATTTAAATATTCCTCCTTGACTTTGTCACCTCACTTTATCATTTAAATAATCTTCTTTGATTTTGTCACTTCACTTTATTATTTAAATAATCCTTATTGACTTTGTCACTTTACTTTATCATTTAAATAATAATTTCCTCTTTGCAAGCTCTTTGACTTCTTTGACCTTTTGGGGCTTCAAGTCAACATATGAGGGTCCTCCAACTTTGTAAGGCCATAACTCTCAAACTATGAGGATTTATGTGACGTTCCACATACCACCAAAAATGGAATGACATGTACTATCCATATGGAATAGTATTGCCTTCAAATATATTAAAATTCATACCATTATATATGAAACAACCTTGGTTCCATTACCCAAACCTTTATGCTACAAAAATTCGCTACTGGACTTTCTTCAAGGGTTGACATCATTGACAACCAACCTTAATCAACAATCTCCCCCTTTGGCATTGATAAAAACAATATGATGTAATACTAAAATCATTTCATGCAATACTGAAGTCATATCACCCATGCTCCCCTAAAACCATGCCTCTCTCCTCTACATCTCTGTGACCATTTCTCCCACTAGAATCATGCCTCTTTCCTCTGCATCTAATAAATATCTCCCCCTTTGGCATCAATGGCAAAGGTATCTTTCCATCTGGGGCTACTCCCCCTAACTAAACTATCCTCTTTATGGTGCTTCCTCGTGTACATCTAAGACATATAAGATAAGCATTCAAAAGCATTCAATTTGGAGTAGAAATAACTCTAAGTCTCTAGTGAAGATATGCAAAGGCTTCTCGTGTAAGTGGTTTTGTAAATATGTCTGCCACTTGTTCTTTTGTGCCTGCATACTCAACTCTGATGTTCTTTTCTGTAACCTATTCCTGTAGAAAGTGATACTTGATTGGAATATGCTTCGTCTTGGAGTGCATCACCGGGTTCTTTGAGATACTGATGGTGCTTGTATTATCACAATAGATTGGAATGGGATCATCATACTCAACCTGTATATATGTCAAAGTTTGTTTCATCCAAAGAACCTATGTACATCATGTTGTTTCTGCAAGATACTCTGCCTCGACTGTAGATAGATATATTAATGATTGTTTCTTTCTTAGCCATGATACTAAACACTCACCCAAGTAGAACACTTATCCACTAGTCCTTCGTCGATCATCAATAAAACCTACCCAATATGCATCTATGTAGACAATAAGAGATATATCCTTTTCTTTTGGATACCATAATCCAAAATCTTTTGTTCCTTTGAGATATCTGAAAATCCTCTTCACTACTAACACATGTGATTCCTTTGGTGTTTCTTGAAATCGTGCCACATTTCCAACTTCCTACATTAAATTTGGTTTGGATGCTATCACATATAGTAGGATACCAATCATTGACTTGTATTGCCTTTGATCTGTATACTTTGAACCATCATATTTTCTTAACTTGCAACTGGTTTTCATGGGAGTGATAACTGGTTTGCAATCTTCCATTCTGAACCTCTTTAGCATTTCTCTGATATACTTGGTTTGAGAAATAAAAATTCCTTGGTTTCTTTGACATATTTGAAGTCCCAGAAAGAAGGATAGTTCTCCAAGTAATGACATTTCAAATTCATTCTCCATATCCTTTGCAAATTTTTGGCTTAATCTGTCATCATCACTACCAAAAATAATATCATCAAAATAAACTTCAATTAATAAAATATTACCTTGACTTACCTTGATGTAAAGGTTGTTGTCTACACTTCATTTTCTGAACCCTGCTTGTTGTAGATATTTATCCAGTCAAGAGTACCATGCTCTAGGAGCTTGTTTTAGACCATACAAGGCCTTCTTTAATTTTCACACATAGTTTGCATTCTTTGGCAACTAAAATCCTTTTGTTTGTTCAATGTAGACTTCTTCTTCAAGTTCCCCATTCAAAAAAGATAATTTTGTGTCCATCTGATACACTTTAATATTTTTGGAGCATGCATAAGCTAAAAGCAATCACATTGCCTCCATTCTAGCAACTGGGGAAAATGTATCTTCAAAGTCGATTCCTTCAACCTGTGCATATCCTTTACATACCAATATAGCTTTGTTCCTTGTAACCTATCCATCTTCACTCAATTTATTCTTGTATACCCACGTTGTGTCAATCACATTCTTATCCTTTGGTCTTGGAACCAAATCCCAAGTGTCATTTTTATCTATTTGATCCAATTCTTCATCCATGGCCTTGTTCCAAAATTCATCCTTGTTGGCCTCTTCAAAGTAGGTTGGTTCAATCATAAATGTGAGTGGTAGGTGTGCTAGTTTTGGTGAACGAATTCTTCTTCTAGTCTCAACTCATGTGTCTTTGTTTCTAATAATCCGATTTGAAGGATGATTCTTCTGTACTCGTCTGCTAGGTGTCTTTTGAGGCACTTTATGAACTTTCTCTTCTGCTTTTGTCAGATTCTCTTCATCTTCCTCTTCTACTTCCTTTTCATCTTATTTTCCTTCTTCAAAAATTTGTTCCATTGATTCATTTTCTTCTTCCTTTGATTTTGGTCTTCCTATTTCATCAATTGTTACATTGATGCTTTCTACAACTTTGTTCAATCTCAGATTGTAACACTTGTATGCTTTCCTTGTACTTGAGTAACCAACAAGTACTCCTTTGTCCACACGAGATTCAAACTTTCCCATTTCTCCATCTTCTCTTTTGATGTATCATTTTCTTCCAAAAACTCTAAAGTGCTTCACATTTGTTGATCTTCCTTTCCATAGATTGTAGGGAGTTTTGTCAGTGTTGTTTCTGATCATTAATTTGTTTTGAATGTGAACTGTTGTATGCATTACCTGTGTCCAAAATATATCTGTCAATTTGGAATACATTATCATTGTTTGAGCCATTTCCTGTACTGTCATGTTCTTTATTTTAACAACTCCATTATGTTGAGGAGACCTAACAATAGAGAATTGTCTTTTTATTCCATGACTGCTGCAGTAATCCATCAATTCATTTGAAGTGAAATCTCCTCCATTATCAGATCTCTAGCATTTGATTTTTGAATCCATTTCATTTTCAACCATTTCCTTGTAGATCTTGAATCTTTCAAAAGATTCTAACTTATTCTTGAGAAAGGAAACTACAGTCATTCTTGTATAATCATCAAATAATAACATAAAATATTTCTCACCTTTTAAACCCTTTTTTGTAGTTGGTCCAACTAGATCAGTATGCACAATTTCTAGTGGTCTTGTCATTGAATATTCCTTTGATTTGAACCTGGTCTTTGTTTTCTTTCATTGTTGACAATGTTTGCATAAAGTGTTGGTTGGTTTCATCATCCGGGGCATTTCTCTGACTTCTTCTCTTATGCTGACTTTGACAAGGTTATCAAAATGTATGTGACCCATTCTTATGTTCCATAGCCAACTTTCATATTCCTTTCCTAGAAAACACTTTTCATTTCCAATTTCACTTAATGTATATATGTTGCTTGAAGTTCTCGCAGCTGTAGCAATAAATTTTCATGAAACTTTTTTTCTTATCTTGCACTTTTGTGAATCGAAAGTAAATTTATGACCTTGGTCACACATTTGACTCACACTTAGAAGATTATGTTTCATATATTCTACTAGTAGAACATTTTTTGCCTTGGTATTCTTGTTCCTAATTCTAATTGTGCCTTTTCCAATGATTTTAGTTGAATCATCATTTTTGAAGGAGATTGATCCATCTCTTTCCTTTCGTAGTGTAAGAAACCCGTATCTGTCACCTGTCATGTGTTTTGAATAGCCACTTTCAACATACCAACCATGTTTCTTCTGCTTAGCTTGTAAAGAGAGTGTTCATTCTTCATTGCTATACTGATCCTTCTTTCTTATCCATGTCCTTTTTTGAGGTTATTGTCTGTGATTTTTGTTATTCTGTTGTGGTTCTCTAGGAGGGACCATCATTCTGTAATGTTTGGCCATGTGTCCAAAATTGTTACATTTGTAACATTCCACTTTAGTGCTCAAAGAGTCAAACATGTTGTAACTTATTCTTGGTGTTTCACTAGGCCTTCTTGGATAACTCCTTTGTGTATGAATTTCAAATTTGTTTGTGTTCCTATTGTTAGCTCTGCAATTCACAACTTTATGTCAAAAATTATTACATGCATAACATAAACCAAAAAAGATAGTTTGATACCTGGGAGTTGAATATCTTCTGAAAGGAGGTACTCTTATAAATTCTTCTTCTTTATGAGGCCTATCTGTTGGTTGTTGACTCTGAAATCTAAATCTTCTTGGTGGAGGAGTGTCCCTGTAATCTTCCTTGTAGATCTTCCTATCCTCCTTGATTGTTTCTACATAGTTTTTTGGATATGTTTATTGCTTTGTTGTTTTGGAGCTTGATCCTTTTTCCATCTGATTGTATCCAATTCTGGACTTGTCATGATGATATTTTTTACTGTTGATAATGTCATCGAAAACTTTTGAGTTGTTCTGCATATTTTTCTTTTGAAGATCCTTTCTTAATTTGACAATCTTTTCTTCTGAATTTCCAATGATCTTGTCTTTTTCTTTTAGCTGTACTTTGAGTTCTTCTTCAATTTTTTTATCTTATTCTATTTGAACCTTCAAATTTGTGATCATTTGTTCTAGTTCTTGAGTGTCTTCTTTCTTGTCTAGTTCTTCTTTTAGTTTCTTGTTTTTCTTCTTTTCTCTTCTAATAACTTCTATGGCACACATTAATTCCTCTCAGTAGTCAACTTATGCCTCTTCAATTTATTCTTTGACTTCTTCATATTCTTCTTCGGCTTCTTTATGAGAGTATTCTACTGCCATGAATAGAAATCTTTCTGTCAGTGTCACTGACTTCATCTTCATCTTATGATAAGATGTCTTCTTTGGTGCATAAGATTTTCTTGAAAACTTTTTTTGTGGTTATTTTGCCTTTATATGTTTGTTTTCCTTTTGAGTAACCTTCATTGTTTCTCTTTTTCTTATAAAGACATTTGTTATCAAAATGACCAAAACCATCACAATTGAAACAAATTAAAGGAAACTTACCTCTATACCTACTGTCGATTCCCTTGTTGCATCTTTTGACAAATTTGGCCACTTCTTCATCATCTTCCGAGACGTCACTGTTGCTTCTATGTTATTCTTTTTTCCTTCCCTTTTGCTTTGAATTTTTGGATTCTTTGAAGAATTCTTCTTTTATATATGGATTTTACTGTTCATTTCTCATTTCATATGTTGTAAAGATTCCATGTAATTTCTCCATTCTTATTGAGTTTAGATATGATCTTCCTTCTAGTGTTGATATCTTAGGGTCAAATATCATAGGAAGAGATCTTAGTACTTTTTGAACAATTACATATTATTTGATTTCTTCTCCCAATCCTATGATTGCATTTATTGTTTCATCAACTCGTAAAAATTAAGATGCAATATTTTCATCTTCCTTCATCTTAAGTTGTTCGAACTGACCTCTGTAAGTTTGAAGCTTTGCCGCTTTGACTTTTGAATCTCCTTCATAAATATTTTGAAGTGTGTCCCAAATCTCTTTAGCGAATTTACAATGTGAAACTTTGGTGAATATAGTTTCACTAATACCATTCATAAGTGCATTTTTGGATTTGGAATTATTCTAACCGAGTTTCACTACTTTGTCACTTGTTCGCGGAACTGTTGGTGCTGTGTATCCATCTACAATTGATTGCCAAATTTCAAATCCCTGTGTATGTATATATGTTTTCATCCTTGTGCTAAAAAATGCATAATTATGTCCATTGAACTGTGGTATTCCATTTTTCTACAAGTTGTTTCTCTCCATGATCTACCTTTCAGTGGTCAAACTGATTTCGGAAGGAACCTGCTCTGATACCAATTGTTGGATTACTCAGAAGGGGGGGGTGAATCAGTAATAGATAAATTTAATCCTTTTTAACCATATAATCCAAGTGTTATATCAATGTAGCATTATCATCCAATAATTGTGGAGTAAATAAGCAATGAACAAATAAAAATCATACACATACACAGTACACCAATGTTTTATGTGGAAACCCAAAGTGGGAGAAAACCACAGAATGTTTTTTCTTATATGTCTTGAAGAATTACATTCATTGGAAGCACCAACTTCCTTTGTTTTCCAGCTGCAACTGGAAGGAGGATCCAACCCCCTTGTTTCTCAGGCTACAACCTGAAGGAATATCCAACTCCCCTATTCTCTGGCTACAACTAGAAGGAGGCTACAACCTAGTATGTTCTCCAACTACAACGACCTGTCCTTGCACCGTCCAACCACCCTGAAGTAGAATTATAATGATGGAAACACTCTTACACTATCACTATGATATATACTGTCATAAACCTATACCAATAAACCTGAACCATGTATCAATCTGTACCTCAACCTGTAATCAATAAGTACCATCAACAAGTGCATCAACCATGCACCAACCTGTACCAAACAACCTGTAATCAACCTGTACCATAAACAAGTGCATCCAACCATGTACCAAGTATGTACCAATCATGTGTCAACTACTCATCAACTATGACTCATCAATATGTACCAAAATCATCAACTATACACGTCATGTATGTGCCAACTCATCAACTACTTGTCTCAACAATGTACCCAACATGTACCTCAACCAAAATACCTCATTAATATCATCATCCAAATATGATTTTTAACTCTATAATAGACCTTGTATATATTATCACATACCTGCAAACCCTTCCTTAACTTTAACAACAAGAGGCTATCATTTTCATCAAACTTTTATTTAGTCTCACATGACTAGTTTTGGATTAGTCAACAACCCTAACTTGAAATAATCATAACTATGTACCTGTAATGAATAAAGATCTGAAAATGATACACAATGTTCTTCAATGTTTTTTGTGCAATTCCTCCAGGTTTCACTACTTGGAACCTCTCAGAAAAGGAGTTATATAAAAAATGGCATACCTTTATGAATTCTAGCGTATTCTAGAGAAAGACATGGTAGAGAGTGCCTCGCACAGAATATTTGTTGAATTGATATGAAAATATTACAAAACATACTACAAAATGTAATCTAACCAACACATTTGGTCTTACTTAATTTGGATCGGTTGTGAAGAAGTTATGACATTTTTATCTGAAACACTTGTTTTAGACTAGTTTCAGGACTAGCCACAAACCCTATTTTCCACGGAGTGTAACTCCAAAAATACAACGACCCACAAGAAAAATGTTTTATCACAGATACTTGGATATGTTTCCTCAATGGCATATCAATTTCACAATCTGAATCATTCTAGAAAAACATTTATTGCAAAAATGGTGAGATGACCTTTAAATAACATACCTTAGAAAACATCATCAAAAGAATTTATCCTCCCTTTAATTTCGACCTTCTTTTCTTCACCTTCCCTCTGAAATTCGGCTTAGATATCCTTTGGTTACCTCAGTCGCCTATAGATATTCAATATGCTCAAGTGTGATCTATAAAATGAAAGAGCCTTGCATCTTATTTATACTCTCCATCTTCTAGGTCACTTAACTCATTTCTAGGTCACTTAACCTATTTTCCTCATTTTTAGGGTTAACCACTTTCCATAATTAGAAAGTTCTCCATTACTTTATCATTTAAATATTCCTCCTTGACTTTGTCACATCACTTTATCATTTAAATATTCTTTGATTTTTTCACTTCACTTTATTATTTAAATAATCCTTCTTGACTTTGTCACTTGACTTTATTAGTTAAATAATAATTTCTTCTTTGCAAGCTCTTTGACTTCTTTGACCTTTTAGGGCTTCAATCCAACATATGAGGGTCCTCCAACTTCGTAGGGCCATAACTCTCAAACAGTGAGGAGTTATGTGACGTTCCACATACCACCAGAAATGGCATGACATGTATTATCCATATAGAATAGTATTACCTTCAAATATATTAAAACTCATACCATTATACATGAAACAAACTTGGGTCCATTACCCAAACCTTTGTGCTACCAGAATTCGCTACCGGACTTTCTTCAAGGGTTGACATAAATGACAAACAACCTTAATCAACATTAACTTTTAACACGTGAAATTTGATGGTGACTTATCAAGTAATGACATGTGGTGATATGTGGATGGTTGAATCATATGATAATTGGGTGTGGTTGGATTATAATTTTGGCCAAAATATTATTATTTAATCAATTTTCTAAGGGGAGGTCGAACCCTCATAAGCTCCATAGTCTTGTCTCTTATGTTTCTTACTAAGTGTGCATACCACTTAGTATTATACGCTATTAAAACTCAAATAATACCTGCATGTGGGATAACCTTTTATTCCCAAAAATTCGAATTCATAGGAGGGCAGACACAAATCAAGGGCTAAGATTTCCCCAAGACATTTGATCGACAGTCAGTGAGCCACGAACTTATGAAGACCATATCGTGAGCTTCGGGTGTCAGAATCGCACAAATTTTATACCGTTGGAAAGGTATTTCGATGAGGAAGATGTTGGTACAAGTTAGAAGGGATTAAATTGGCTAAAGTTTTCCCATAAATGGAAATATCACTCGTATTCATTTTTAATGGATCCGCTTGACAACTCAACTGCACGAGCTCATATCTTGGGATCCGGGAGTCATATTTGGATAAAGTTTATATTGTTGGTAACAAAATATGATGAATATCACATATGGAGTGATTTATATGGCTGAAAAGTTGATTATTCTCCCTAGAAAATTAAAAGACAACCCCCCTCTTTAAAAGGGAAATTAATATAATTTTGAAAATAAAAGTTTATTTAAGAAAAACAATTAAAAAAGGAAAGGGACCCATTTCAAAACATGGATGGAAATGATACAAACTCATTTAAAAAAATTAAATGAGGAATTAATTAAAGTGAATTTTTCAAGAAGAAAATTGTACATGAAATTAAAAAAGAGAAAAGCCCTAACTACTCAAGTAGTTAGAAAATCAAATTTTAAATAGAGAAGAAGTGTTTCATCAAGGGTTCAAGAATGGAATTATTAGAGGGGCAGGTGAAGGGGAAGAAGATCAAAATAATAAGGTATAGACATCATATGTATAAAATATTCTAATCAACGAAGAAAAATCTCCATCTTCTCCACTCGTTTTCTTCTTCTACACCATTTCTCATAGCTTTATGCTTGAATCTCTTAATTGGGAATAAGGTTGCGTTCTTGAGTGTTCTTCTTGTATTCTTCAAAATATTGTTCTTATATGATCATGGATTATTTACATCCATATATATGAATGTCAGAGATTTTGTAATGAAGAACATCTTTCATGAATAAAACTCCATAAAGAATTACTTCAAGGTTGATTTCGATTGTATCTTGTAACTCCGAGTCTTGCATATGAGATATTTGAAATTGACCTATAAAATTATCTTTTTGGTCTTAATAGTAATACCATTTTAAAATTATTTTAAATGATCAAATTATTCTCTCAGATTTCTTGTGAAGAAGATATGGATGTATTTGTATGTGATTAAGAAGGTTGTATATTTGATGTTGAGCACAAAGATATTTTGATGACGAATCATTTCTTCAATATGTTTTATTTTTAAAAACAACTTGTTGCACATAAAGATCAAATTAGGTTATTGAAGAACCATTTTATTAAATAAATTCAAGCAATAAAGATCTAGGGTTTGGAGGCTAAGCATTCTCCTAATCCAATATATTCAAGATATATCTTTTAGCCAAAGAGGAGTACCACCTTTATAAAAACACACGGGGATTAATATCCTCATGAGGTTTTCGTTCCGGTCTTAACAGATTCAAGCATCAACAAGTTTTTACCATCATATTTTGATATATAAATTTAGAAAATTATCTTATTTATTTTCATTTTTTGAAATAAGCATATTTCTCTATAGTTATTTTTGTATTATTGTTTCATTAAGATTTTCAAGATCCAAAAGGTTTCATCGATATTTGAAAGACTCAATCAATTCATTTCATTTCCTCTATGTTTCAAAGTTTTGATAACATGTTCAAGCATATATGTTAAGTGAACTTTAACATGCTCTTTTGAAATATCATTCTCACAACACTCTATTATGTATTTGTTTAATTTAAATAGCTAAAAAGATCTAAGAGTTATATGGAAATGTCTACTTGTTGGAAGATTGGTTGTTGTCATTGATGTCAACCCTAGTCATGGGTTTTGGACCACAAGATTGATGAAGTTATTTGGACATGAAGGAAAATGCACATGCATATACAACACCCATGGATGGATAGTATACATCATGCTCTTTCTGGTGGTATGTGGCACATCATGTGGATCCTCATGGTTGAGGAGAAATGAATTTTTGAAGATGACAAAGTGAATTGTACATGTAGGCCCTAAAGACAATTAAAGAAAAGAATTACAAAATAAGAAAGTGTCAGGTCGGCCCTAATGTTAAAAGGAAGTGAAATAAATGGTAT
>ML812171.1:261584-310049 GCA_009831015.1 Picea engelmannii
CTATGTTGACCTCGCTTTTTACCATAAGTTCCCAACTTTCCTTTATTATGTTTCCTCCATTACTTAGTTTCCTAATTCTTATTATTCCCTTCTTTCCCCTTTTTATTAGAGCCAAAATGGCAGTTGCGCTATTTACCCTTTTCTCTTTATTATTAATTTAAAATCTTTTTACACTTCCACAAGTTAAATAATTTATTTCTTCTTTACAATTTAAAACCACGGATTTTAATTAAATTATTCATCTCTTCATTTTACCCTCTAAATTTAAGAAGACTAAAACTATTACTTAAGTGGGTTTTAGTTTATATCTTTATTTTTATTTTTATAGGATTTTTTTTTAAGGCTTAACAAAATTTTACCCTAGAGAAGTTTTAGACTTAGGTTTACATTCTGAACTGGGTGACAATTATTTAGGGAAGTCATTTTAAGAATTTCTTAAGGTGTTAAATGTCTTAGGGTCATCTAGGTTTGTTCCTTCCTCATCATCAATGCGACGTGCCCTTCAGGATGCACCACGTGCTCCAAGGGTGTCACTCACCTCGGTTGTTTCTTTTGCACGACGTGCCCTTCAAGATGCACCACATGCTCCAAGGGTGCCACTCGCTAACTTGTGTTTCTTTCACGTGACGTGCCCTTCAAGATACACCACATGCTCCAAGGGTGCCACTCACCAACTTGACTGATTGGTAGACATCTATAACCCCTGGAGTCAACACTCCGCCAGCTGAACTTGTGGGAGACGAAGGGATCTAAGGAATAAGGCCCCCGCCTTATTGCGTGCCCCTCAGAATCATCGTGAGCGACTGTCGCAGTCTGCCCTCACGGCATCGTGGATCCTCTCAAACTAGGTAATCTTTAAAATACAATTCGAGCCATGGCGGGAGTGCTAGTAGGCTGTGGCAGGGTTGTTGTCGACACCTCTCCCTCAACCTCTCTGGAAATCATGTGTGTGGCCCCTTTACTCCATATGTGAGTCTGGTCGGCAAGCTATCATCAGCCTGCATCATCAACAATCGTGTCAGAACATGTCAACATCATATCATCAAATCAATGAAATATCATAGTAAATAAATCAACCCAAATAGCACACTCCCTGACTCAATCCGGATTCCAAGGGGTTCCACCGATGCCTCTGCATCCTCAAGGTCCAAAACCCTGCACACTCAATAAAATTGAGTCAATAGCACCTGTCTATGTCAAAGCAGTAAAACATCATGTCATCTATCATAATGCATAATAATCAAGGATAAATGTTTTAACATCATAAAAGTCCAGATCACTTGCGAGCAAGTGTCCTCAAAGAATAAGTTTTCTCAGTGCACCAGAGCAGGATGTTACATACACCCCCTCTTGGTCTAAACTTCATCCTGAAGTTTCTCAGTATAAATGCCAAAATAAAAGTACCACAGTATCGTAATTATATTTATCAAACAAAAATGGGAACTATTGACGCATATCATATGTGTCCTCCCAGGTCGCTGAGTGCAGACTATAACTGTCCCACTAGACCTTGACCTAATCTACCATTCGACACAGTAACTATCAAACACGATGATCTAAGATGCGTACCAGCTCAACCATGAGCACTCCCTCATCTGATACCTGCAAGGAACTCATGTCAATCATGTGGGTAGGATCACTAATATAATGTCTCAAAATAGATACATGAAAAACATCGTGGATACACCTCAAAGAATCAGGCAAGGCTAGTCGATAGGCCATGGGCCCCTTTCTCTCCACAATCTCGAAAGGTCCCATGAACCTAGGAGAGAGTTTAGCTCCCTTTCCAAACTTGATCGAACTCTTATGCGGTTTAACCCACAAGAAGACTCAATCGCTGACCTCGTAACTATGGTCGACTCGGTGCGCATAGGCATAACTCTTCTGTCGATCCTGCGCTTATTTAATCCTTTGTCTTATGGTTTGCATTTGCTCTTCCATTTCTTGGATCACTTTTGGTCCCACCAAGACCCTATCCTCAAGCCGATCCCAACTCAAGGGCATCCGACATGGTTGCCCATAAAGAAACTCAAAAGGCGCCATCTTAATGGTGCTTTGGTAACTGTTGTTGTAAGCGAACTCTACTAGAGGCAAGAATTCCTCCCAACGTTTTTGTTGGTCCATCACGTACATGCGCAACATGTCTTCCAAGGTTTGGTTTGTTTTTTTGGTCTATCCGTTAGTCTCTAGGTGATATGCAGTACTAAAATTAAGTTGGGTTCCCAAGGCCTCTTGGAAAATCGTCCAAAATCATCTAGTAAACACTGATCCTCGATCGGAGATAATCTTCTTAGGCATGCCATGTAGCCTCACAATCTCACTGATGAAAACTCTTGCTATGTCAGGTGCCTGATATGTCATACACACAAGAATAAATTGAGAACTCTTCATCAGAGTGTCTACTACTACAAAAATCGAATCGTGTCTCATTGTCGTCAATGGTAATCCAACAATAAAATCCATCGAAATAACTTCCCATTTCGATTCCGGAATGGCATGTGGTTGAAGTAATCCTACCGGGTGTCTATGTTCAGCCTTTACCTGCTGACACTCTCGACATATGGCCACAAAGTTGACTATGTCAGCCTTCATTCCTTTCCAGAAGAATAAGGGTTTAAGGTCTGCCCTCATCTTCGTGACTCCTGGGTGAGCCATGTAAACTGCTCTATGAGCCTCGCTCAGGATCAACATCCTCAACTCGTCATTTGGAGGTACGTAAATCTGACTTCTAAACCTCAATAAAACATCACTATCAAATGAATATCCCTCATATCATGGCACCATCATTGTGTTTTGTCCGATAAAATCCTCGACCTCTTTGTACCAGTCATCATCACACCGTAAAGTGAGAATATTTTCACGTAGATTCGTCTGAAGAGGCAACACCGAGAAGATGCGTGGTCTCCGACTCAAAGCATCATCCACTCCGTTCACTGTTCCCTTTATGTAAGTAATCTCGAAGTCGTACTCGCTAAGCAATTTTGACTAACGCCGTTGTCGCGCGTTCAGGTTGCTTTGCGTAAAAATGTGTTGTAGTCCACAATGATCAGTCCTTAATTCAAATTTTCGTCCAACAAGGTAGTGTCTCCAAACCTTCAAGGCATATACGATAGCTAATAACTCCAAATCGTGCATCGTGTAGTTCTCCTCATGCCTTCTCAGTTTCCTCAAAATGTAAGCAATCACTCGTCTGTCTTGCATCAAGACTCCTCCTAAACCTTCCTTGGATGCATCAGTTCATACCAAGAAGTCTGTGTCCATGTCAGGGACCTTTAGTATCGGCGCTATGGTCAATAACTCCTTAAGCCTTCGAAATGCTTCCGCGCATTTCTCGGTCCAAAAAAACTTCTTGTTTTTCTTCTGCAATTCCGTGATCGGATTTGCTATCTTCGAAAATCCCTTGACAAACCATCGATAGTATCCTGATAAACCCATAAAACTAAGCACTTTAGTGACATTCGTTGGCACAGGCCATTCCATAATAGCCTCAAACTTTGTTGGATCCACGGCGATGCCTTCTCTAGAGATGACATGCCCTAAGTAGTGAATCCTCAATTGATAAAAGGAGTATTTGGACAACTTCCCATACAATTTGTGCTCTCATAGACACTGTAGTACCAAGCGCAAGTGCTCGTCATGCTCCTCCGTCGTCCAAGAGTAGATCAAGATATTGTCAATGAATACTTGAGAGAACTTGTCCAAGTACTCGTGGAACACCCCGTTCATCAAACTCATGAATACCCCTGGGGCGTTTGTCAGTCCAAACGGTAAAACAATAAACTCGTAATGTCCAAATCTCGTCTTAAAGGTGGTCTTAGGGATGTCATCCTCCTTGATCCATAACTGGTGATACCCTAATTGCAAATTGAACTTGGAGAACACCGTCGCACCCTTCATTTGATCGAACAGATCATCAATTCTTGGTAAGGGATACTGATTCTTGATCGTAGCCTTATTTAGTTGACGGTAGTCAATGCAAAGCCTCCAGGATCCATCCTTCTTTCGTATGAAAATAACTAGTGCACCCCACGGTGACACACTAGGGTGTATCAGTCCCAGGTCTAACAACTCCTTCAGTTTCATTTTCAGCTCTTGCAACTCCAGGGTCGACATCCGATAAGGCATTCTTGTTATCGGTTCGGTCCCTGATTTTAGGTCTATGGTAAAATCCAGTTCCCTATCTGACAACATCCCAGGCAACTCCTCTGGAAATACATCTACAAACTCCTTCACCACTGGAAGGTGTTCTAGAACTTTCGCTACTCCCTTTTCATTTAGCGTAAGGATCGCATAAATCTTGCACCCCTTGCACATACTCTTCCATAACTGTAAGGAAGAAACGAACCTCAGGGATACTCCCTGGTTCTATCCTACATCACGTGTCTCTATCCTTCATCATCGATCAAGCTCAATTGTTTCGTCTTACAGTTGAGTATCGCCTCATGCAATTCCAACCAATCCATACCAATCATGACGTCATAAGATCCTAAGATCGTGATGTACAAGTTGACCCTCGTGACAAACTCTCCCAAGTTAAGGGCACAACCCGTAACCTTTCCTCCAACCTTCTGTTTGGCTCCTGAAGCCATCTCTATGAAGCAAACTCGTCCTGTTCGACTGCCTTTACCTTAATCCTTTTTAGTGCTACACCAAAAATGAAACTCTCAGTAGCACCTGGGTCTATCAAAATACCAAGGGTCTGGTCAGCGACAGTACCTGTCATCTCAAGCACTGTCGATTGATGCTCTTCCTGGCGGTTATTCATTGCTACACGAATCTGATGGGCCTTGCCCATATCCCCCACGGTCGTGGGTCTGACTGGTCTAGATGATCTGGTCCTCTCCACAGGATAGTCGTGCTGGCAGTGTGGCTCCCCACACATCCAACACCCCTTCTTCGACCCAGTAGTCCTGGTTCCCGAAGTAGAAGATGATGGCCCACTAGCCTGGAACCCAGGTCTATTATGCTGAACAGGCCTAAACTGCTGCTGCTGCAGGCGACGCTGCGACTGATGCTGTGGTCCCTGATAAGGTGCCTGCTACTGAGGCGGCAGGCATCGAGGTGTAGTGAAAGTGGATCCTCTCTGGAAGCCATGATATCCCGGTGTATGTCTCGCTAGTGTCTGATGCTGCAGTGTACCAGATGAACCCTACCCTGCTGGTCTCACTGGAGTCCTGGTCTGACCCCCATTGATAAGCTCATCCTCTACTATGAGGGCCTTTTGGACAACGTCGTGCAAGGTTTGTGGCATCAAGATCCTAACCTTTGCTCGCAGGCTGCCGTTAAGGCCAAACATGAACTTGTTGACCTTGAGCTTCTCAGTGTTAAGGTGCAGAGCATACCGGAGTAGCTCCATAAAATGTGCCTCGTACTCGGGCACCGTACGACCTCCCTGTCGTAAAGCATTGAACTCATTGAGCTAATGCTCAATGAATTCCTCTGAAAGGTACCTCTCTCGAAACTATTCCTCGAACAGTTCCCATGACACGTCTTCAACGGCCATGTTCAGCTGCGGCAGGAGCGTCTTCCACCATAAAAGAGCACTCCCCTTCAGTTGAAAGACCACCATGATGACCTTCATGTTGGAGGTATAATCACGAAGTGTGAAGCACATCGCCATATTCTCCAACCATGCCTCAGCGGCAGCACCATCCGGGGCACCAAAGAACTCAGGAAATTTAACCTTCTCGAGTTCACAGTGAATGCTACCTGTAACAGCCGGTGCGCTCGGTGGAACCTCAGCGGGTGCCGACGCCCTGGCCTCGTCTCTGTATAATCGACTGATCAGTGCCTCGAACATGTGCTGAAAAGATCTCATCATCCCGACCATGTCTCCAAGTGCTATCTTCTCCTATCCGAGGACCTTCTCGCCTCCCCAGGGGTTATACTCATCAGGCGTGGATGCTACTGGAGGTGTCATGCCTCCACCCCTAGCACCCCGTCGTATGCCTCCGCGGCGTCCTCTAACCATGATTACCTGCACGCACACAATCAACTCGATCAGCCACAGTATAATCAAATCTAATCATGTCAACAAAATCTGTAGCGAATCCCAAGTCACGGGTCGAACCTGCTTTGATACCATATGTAAAGTCCTCGTTATGACAACAACTCTTTAACAGGTGCAATTTTTTTTTTTTTTTTTTTTTATTTTTTTTTTTGGTTTAAGGTGTGTGCGCACGTGTAAAAAGGAACAGACACACTTGACTCTACGTCGTCACCCGATGACTAACAATACGCAACCATGATGATCACAAAAAGAAGACATAAGGTGCACAACAAGTAACTACAAGCATTAAACGACCATAGACATAAGGCGCACAACAAGTAACTGCAAGCATTAAACGACTCACTGTGTTATGTATAGTACGAACACAGATGGAAAAATCCATAGTAGTAGATTTTACTATTTCTGCACAGGAAAGCAGGGCGTTTAATCTTAGTTCTCTGCTCTGGAGAGAGAGAGAATGTCAGATAGGCTGTTGGCCGACTGCTCAGGCAAAAGCTAGTAATCTCTGTCAGGAGGTCGCAGTGGTGGGAACTCTGCCTTTAAAGAGTTGAGTCTACTGATACGACCTTAGAGGCGTGTCGCAAGAGTGGACACCCTGCCTTTAAAGGGCCCGAGACTCTTGATATGGCAATGGATTCTTTACGCAAAAATAATCACGCACAAAGACTTATATACAGGGCGACTAGCTTTGTCAATCGAAGAGTCTCATGTCATACAACTGTGAGTTTGGACAATTCCAATTATAGTACTAACCCTGAAATTAATTAACAATATCAATACATCCTATATGTTACATATACCCTAAAATTTCAATAACATTATCTTAACAACCTCACATCTTATGTTATAACAACCTTGCAACTAAAACAACAATCACCAATCACATTACTCCTTGTATGCTACCAATGCAATGAAGTTACAATAACTTTACCATAAAATAAATCAACATTACATTTATATTACATCGACCTTGCAGAAATCACAATCACCTTCCTCAATATGTGATATCCATAAAAATACAACTACAATATCTATTTCATAAATGACAACACCATGGTATATTTTAATCAATAACCTTGCAAGTTATCCATCACATTAAAACTACCATATCTTTACCACAATTGACAACACCATTGTATATTTTTAATCAAATGACCCTGCAATAAAGCAGTTATATTTTTATAATTTGCACCTATCAAGCACTCACATCTCACGAAATCTCTTAATATTATAAATATAATAAATCCATATTAATTATACATATGAAAGAGAGAATTGAGGAAATTAACAGATGCAACTAATGTAAGCCGGTTCCATATTATAAATCCGTATGAATTATATATATGAAAGACAGAAATTGAGGAAATTAATAGATGCAACTAATGTAAGCCGGTTCCATATTATAAAATATATGAAAGATAGAAATTGAGGAAATTAACAGATGCAACTAATGTAAGCTGGTTCCATATTATAAATCCGTATGAATTATATATATGAAAGACAGAAATTGAGGAAATTAACAGATGCAACTAATGTAAGCCGGTTCCATATTATAAAAATATATGAAAGACAGAAATTGAGGAAATTAACAGATGCAACTAAGGCGAACTGAGCAATGTGAGAAATAATATCAGTGTGCACTCAACGCTTCTCCCGGTCAGAAACTTGTTACTCACTAAAGGTTTGCTCGGACCTAAAATTTGGTATGTTATAATAATGACAGATGCTGTGGTCCTTAAAATTGGTAGGGATGTCAGCACGTGTTAGGTGAGAGTGGAGATGCTAGTTTTCATTTCTTTGGGCCTGGCCAAAAGGGTTGGTCACTAAACATGCAAAAATTTCACCAGGGAACCTGCTACCAGTCGCGCCTAAGTCACAAGGAGGCTGCTGTAAAAGCTAAGGATGGAGAATACCTGTCCTCCACTCGCATGGCTGTGATTCAAATATGGAAAAATAAAAGGGCAACCACAGGCTAGTGGAGCACAGGGTTACATCCTCTAAAGCCGGGATACATCACTGGGTTCATGTTCCAGAATAGAATTCGTTAAGACTTAGGGAATATGAATAGACCATTCACAATGGGAGGGAGATTAACCAGACCGAAATTGAATCATTCTGACAGTAGCTCAACAGGTCGCACGGGAGGGTGAGGTCAGATTCAGATTTCATTTTGCAAGAACTCCAACAAAGTTGTTGAGGTTCAATGCTGCAACAATGCCAAAAATGTCTATTCTCCAGCATACTAGAGAAAAAAAAGAATTCCCACTGCTTCATGGATTACAATCGCCATAGATTTATGAAGTGTAGAATCACCATTGAATAATATGGCGTAAAAATTTCTCCATTTGGAAAATAAAATTACCATTTGTCCTTAACACATAAAGTCGCATGACAGTCCCGAATACAATTTGTTTGTAATTTATAAATTATAAACTCTTCAATTGAATAGGGAATATAAAAATCGCCAGTGAAACATATTACTATTGACATTCCCAAGCATCAATCACCATATGTCAAGAATTCTACCCTGGTTATTTAAATATTAAGTCGTTTCCCTTCCCACAAAGCAACCATCATGGTTATATGAAATACCCATTTCGCCATTGAATATGAATTCATACTTGCAAATTGAATTGTCATGTAAGAATTCCCCATGGAAAAATAAAATCTAAAACGTCTATTTTAAAATATAAACCACTGCCATACTAGCGAAGCATTACTACTTAAAATACAAAGTACAGTTCACCATTGAAATAAGAGACAACATTTCATTTAAAATATAAACTGCTAGCAGCAAGAAAAACACAGTGAGAGAAGTAAAAATTTGGTCTAGGAGAGAAGTAATCCAAGGGTAACTTGCCAGATAATCCAGCCAGCGAAAGTTAAGGGAGATGCAGAGAAAGAGAAGGGTATGGCTGCCATCAATGGTTCCAGGATCACTAGATTTTCCTAATAAGCAGTACTGATTGAAGTAAGACAACGCAGTCAAGACGTAAAATCAAGAGCATGGCGAGAGTAGCGCAAGGGTCACAGTCAACACCATAGGGAGAACAATCAACCAATAAATTGGTCGGGATATAAATTTTCAGTCATAAAACTACACCAACAGTTCCTACTCAATACACTGGCAGATCTAAACATACATCCTACAACATTCTATCAATCAATACAAATGTGTATCGTTTCTTATCGCTGCTCTGAGTGTCGTCCGCACGCTCCGTGCCGCTCCCGCTCACCGACCATCGAAACCTCACCGGTACCTCCCAGCTAATCGCTAGGGGTACTCTGCTTCCCCCTTAGCCCCCCAAGCCACAAAGGGGCCACTCACAATCCAGATGGTTCCTCTAGCTTCCCAGCTCGCCTCACAAGGCCGAGCTACCACTCCTATCCAAGCTGGAAAATCCCAACTCTCCACAAGTAATCAGTCAAGTCACAATTTCGGCAGCGTAACATTACACTAATAGCCGATCCCCTCTTCCTCATCTTCCCTTTCTTTTATAGAGCTTTTAGAACCTCCAACTTTCCCTAAATCACAATTAGTTTAAGTTTTAATGAAAATCCTCTAAAAATTCTCTGTCGTACAAGTGTCATTCATCCCCCACGTTTCTCCAATAATTATTTTCTTTAAATTATTAATTGACTCATTTCGCTCACCCACCTAGAGTTGCTCCTAAATTTCCTCCTAGGTGTTCCTAGATCCCCTTACATGTTTTAAATAATTTCCCTAAAAATGAACTTGCTAAATTAGCTCAAATTAGAAGGTTCTTAATTGTAGATTCCTTACTATGTTGACCTCGCTTTTTACCATAAGTTCCCAACTTTCCTTTATTATGTTTCCTCCATTACTTAGTTTCCTAATTCTTATTATTCCCTTCTTTCCCCTTTTTATTAGAGCCAAAATGGCAGTTGCGCTATTTACCCTTTTCCCTTTATTATTAATTTAAAATCTTTTTACACTTCCACAAGTTAAATAATTTATTTCTTCTTTACAATTTAAAACCACGGATTTTAATTAAACTATTCCTCTCTTCATTTTACCCTCTAAATTTAAGAAGACTAAAACTATTACTTAAGTGGGTTTTAGTTTATATCTTTATTTTTATTTTTATAGGGTCTTTTTATTAAGTCTTAACAAAATTCCCCCCTAGAGATGTTTTAGACTTAGGTTTAGATTCTGAACTGGGCGACAATCATTTAGGGAAGTCGTTTTAAGAATTTATTAAGGTGTTAAATGTCTTAGGGCCATAGGTTTGTTCCTTCCTCATCATCAATGCGACGTGCCCTTCAGGACGCACCACGTGCTCCAAGGGTGCCACTCACCTCAGTTGTCTCTTTTGCGCGATGTTCCCTTCAGGATGCACCAGATGCTCCAAGGGTGCCACTCGCTAACTTGTGTTTCTTTCACGCGACGTGCCCTTCAGGATGCACTACGTGTTCCAAGGGTGTCACTCGCCAACTTGAATGATTGGTAGACATCTATAACCCCTGGAGTCAACACTCCGCCAGGTGAACTTGTGGGAGACTAAGGGCTCTAAGGAATAATCCCCCCGCCTTATTGCATTCCCCTTAGAATCATCATGAGTGACTGTCGCTGTCTTCCCTCACGGCATCATGGATCCTCTCAAACTAGGTAATCATTAACCTACAGTTAGAGCCACGGCGGGAGTGCTAGTAGGTTGTGGCAGGGCTGATGTCCACACCTCTCCCTCAACCTCTCTAGAAATCGTGTGTGTGGCCCCTTTACTCCATATGTGAGTCTGGTCGGCAAGCTATCGTCAGCCTGCATCATCAACAATCGTGTCAGAACATGTCAACATCATATCATCAAATCAATGAAATATCATAGTAAGTAAATCAACCCAAATAGCACACTCCCTGACTCAATCCGGAGTCCAATGGGTTCCACCGATGCCTCTACATCCTCAAGGTCCAAAACCCTGCACACTCAATAAAACTGAGTCAATAGCACCTGTCTACGTCAAAGCAGTAAAACATCATGTCATCTATCATAATGCATCATAATCAAGGATAAATGTTTTAACATCATAAAAGTCCAGATCACTTGCGAGCAAGTGTCCTCAAAGAATAAGTTTTCTCAGTGCGCCAGAGCGGGATGTTACAATCTGATTCTAATCCATAACTATATTATCTTTGAGATTCTCGGGAATGTTGGCCCCAACAGTGATGGTTTTGTCAACCTCCTATACCTTAGAAAATCCTAGTAAGTAGGATAGTACTGATGGGGGATTTTGGCCATAGATAGCCTCAAAAGGGATCATTTGAATGGCACCATGATAAGTTGTGTTATACCACCATTATGCTATAGGTGACCACTAAACCCATTGGGGTTTTCATTCTAAATTAAAGCACCTCAAATATGATTCCAAACACTTGTTGAGAGTTTGAATATAACCATGCTAATACCTAGACAAAACCCCATGTTATGTATAAAACCCCTTATTAATACCTAGATATTGAATTATTACATTTCTAGTCGGTCAAATAGAACCCTTCATTGCACCCTTTCATCATAATTGTACCCCTATGTCTCATATATATATATATATATATATATATCAAGGAGATCTAGTATTCGGGAAATCTTGTCTCATATGATATTGTATTATGAAGAGGATATATTGTAAAAGGAGGTTTCCTCCTCGATGTGGACTGTAATTATTGATTTTTTATCATTTTTAAGGCGTTGGATCATAACATTTGGTATCAAAGGTCATTGATTCTAGGTTTTTTCTTCTCCAAGCAAGTCATCTTAGAATGTTTTTTATAACTTTTTTCTGGGACAATTCAGACCATGAAACACAAAGGTTATTCACAGCACATAGAAAGGTATATGTGGTAACAATTTTAGTGTCATTGTCATCATACTTTCAGAGATACAGCCTGTGGAAGATAGGGTATCTGACTAGTCCTATTAACTAGTCTTAAACATGTGTTCTAGGTAAAATAGTAATATTTTATTCAGAAAGGATCCAAAATGAGTGAGAATAGTTGCATTGGAATGAGGACATACTTTATTATTTATGGTACAAGTTTCATAATTGGATATCAAATATTATGTTCTTGGCACGCTTTACAAGTTATCTCTCATGGAAGGGCCAAAATTCAACAATGTGTGGGGAAGTTACCCTAACTTCCACTTGGCACATAGAATTTTGAATCATACCTATGGTATTGAAAATAATACATTTCATAGTACTACAGGTCAAAATTTTAGACTCAGAGGGGATGAAATTTTAGAATTACATCAGAAGGAAGGTTGGCCAGGAGGACAAACTCCAAATTAAGGGATAA
Source organism: Picea engelmannii (assembly GCA_009831015.1). Classification (NCBI taxonomy): domain Eukaryota; kingdom Viridiplantae; phylum Streptophyta; class Pinopsida; order Pinales; family Pinaceae; genus Picea; species Picea engelmannii. The sequence goes on from ML812171.1 coordinate 273,907, forward strand.
AAAGGTACGTAACTTACAATTGACATAAAGTTTTATTGAAAGATCTATTTTTTGTGATTCAAAATTTGTAATAAAGAGGGAAAAGAGGAGAATTAGTTTTTTCTCACATTTATCTAAAAGATCCTCCAAAATTTACTTCACTAGCTAAACCTTCAGAAATCTCAACCATGACTCAAGATGAAATCGACGAGATATATCGTGAGATGGAAAAGAGGATCGCTAAAATGGAAAACAAGATGGATAAGAAGATGAATGCGAATAAGAATGAGATGAAAATAAATATGGAAGAAATTTAAAATAATAAAGATAAGAAGATGGATGAAAATAAGGAAGCAATACAAAAATAGATGAAGGAATTGTGAAATTCAATTTCTTCTGTGATCATTCAGACTCTAGATTAAAAACTCCCTAAAGGGGATATAAAAATGTCAAAAACCCATGAAAATAAAGGTAGTATTCATGTTGAATAACCTTCCAAAAAAAATAATTTTTCAAGTGGATTTAACTCTAATAGTGGAGTTAATTATGGTGGGGGTCCTAAATTCAGCCTTCCCAAGATTGAATTAAAGAATTTTGATGGAAAAAAGACGTTTAACTGGGTGAACCAAATAGAGAAATATTTTGAACTACATAATATTATGGATGATAAGAAAAGGATTCACATAGCAACTTTGATCTTTGAGATATAACCATATAAATGGTACCAATGGATAGTAAAAAGGCAGCCCCCTTTTTATCATTATACTTGGGGATTATTTACAAGAGACTTAGAAGAATGGTATGGGAAAGTTTGGGAACATGAATACTTCAATCAATTGACAAGAATAAATCACGTAGGGTATATTGAATATTATAATTTAGAATTTCATTTATTGGCCACAAGGGTGGATGGCATAAGTCATGAACAATTGTTGCAAGATTACATGGGTGGATTAAAAGAGGACATTAAACATGAGATTTTATTAAGACACATTAAAAATGTTATCGAAGCTATGAAATTTTCTCATCATATTCAAGATAGAATAAGGCTACACACAAGTCTACCATTTTTGTACACACATGGAGAAGGGATCATTTTGGGGTTCATAAGACAAGTGTACCTCAACTGACAAGGTTAACACCTCAAGAAATAGATGAAATACGAGAAAAGGGACTATGTTTCAATTGTGACATTAAGTATAGTAAGGGGCATAAATGCAGTGAGAAGAAATTATTATACATATACTGTGAAGAGGAAGAAGATCGAGAATTGGAACCACCACAAGATCAAGATATATAAGAGACTACTCCAAAAATATTGTGTCATGCATTGGACGACATAAATATTACGCAAGCCCTCAATATACAAGGATACATAAAAAATAAAAAGGTAATTGTATTGATTGATTATGGTAGTACCCATAATTTCATCAATTACAAGATAGAAAAATATCTCAATTGCTTTGTATATCCCACACCAAAATTTCAAGTAATGATTGCAAATGAAGGTACCATAAATTGTTCAAGGAAATACCATAGTATTAAATTGAACATGGGTGATTATTTTTTGGATAGACCCATGCCTTCCATCCTAATGGTTGGCTTTGATGTTGTATTAGGGGTCCAGTGGTTACAATCATTGAGAACAATGACATTTAATTTTCAATATCTTTTCATGAAATTTTCCTCAGATGGAAAGGAAATTGAGCTTAGAGGTATCCAAGGGAAAACCTCTAAAGTGATAAGCTCTAATATTATGGAAAAGTTACTCAAAAAGGGACAATGGGGTGTAATTGCACAATTGTGCTCACTTGATGTTCAAACAACTTTAGCCCCTACTCCATAAGATCTCCAAATAATTATCAACAATCATTCCAAGGTATCTGGTGAAATGCCTAAGGGTATTCCTCCTACTCAAGATCATGACCATGTTATTCATTTGCAACCAGGAAATGTACCACCTAAAATTAGGCCTTACAGGTATCCATATGCACAGAAGAGTGAGATTGAGAACATGATCCAGGAAATGTTAGCGGATGGCATCATTCAATATAGCCAAAGTTCTTTTTTTTAAACGATGTTGTTGGTTACAAAAAAAGACGATTCATGGCATATGTTTCCAGATTATAGACAACTCAACAAAATGAACATCAAACATTATTTTCATATCCCTCTCATTGATGAATTATTATATGAATTGCATCAAGAAAAAATCTTTACTATGTTGGATCTTCGTTTGGGATATTATCAAATAAAAATGAGGTAGGAGAACATTTCCAAAATATATTTTAGAACACATGAAGGTAATTATGAGTTTTTGGTTATGCCATTTGGACTTACTAATGCACCTTTAACATTTCAAATCTTGATGAATTCTATTTTAAAGCCCTTCCTTAGAAAATTTGTGTTAGTATTTTTTCATGACATACTAATTTACAAAAAATCTTGGGAAGATCATGTACAACATGTTGACAGAGTATTACAATTATTGGAAGAGCAACAACTTTATGCAAATCCTTCCAAGTGTTCCTTTGGGGTTCAAGAAGTGGAATATTTGGGTCATATTGTATCTCATGAAGGTGTAAAAGTGGACCCTAACAAAACTAAAGCTATGAGGGAATGGCCAATTCCCAAAACCTTGAAGAAAATTAGAGGATTCTTATGATTGAAAGGATATTACCACAAGTTTATCAAGAACTACGGTTAAATAGAAGCACCTCTAACAACATTATTAAAGAAGGAAGCATTTTATTTGATCGAAGAAGCAACCAAATATTTTGAAACACTTGAGGCTATGTGTACAACTGATCCAGGTGGATATCAGTGGCCACCCACCTTTTCCAGCTGTCTCAAAACAATTTTCTAGCAATTTTCGTAATTTACTATTTTTAGCAATTTTTTGGGTCCTGAACTTCGAGAGCCATTTTGAGTCCCTAAACGACGTTTTTTTGGGTATGTTGCAATAAAAAATTTCATCATGAAATTTTGCCAACTGTTGCATTCCTCAGACAAATCTTTCCAACGATCTATCATACGCCTAAAACGGAGATTGTATGCAAAAGTTACGACCCTAGGAAGTTGATGTACTGACTTACCCAAACGAGGCCCACATGACTTTGGTGCTTCATCTCCTAGGGTTAGGTTTTTGGATGTCTAGGGTTTTTGAAACTCCTATTTATTGTGAAAATTCCTTCAAAGCCTCATTGTAATTATCTTCTTTTGAATGAGTGCAACCGTCACATCTCTCTCAGAGATAAGCCACCACCATTCTGGCAAGCTTTTTTTTTGCTGCATTTTACAGTTTCATCTTATTTCCTTATTGAATAGAAAACCAGTTTTACTGTATCTATGTTATTATGTGTTAAGCATCTGTTAATAATTTGTATTCATTTCAATTTTCTCATAAAATCCAGATCAACAACTCTCATATTGGCCACACTTGACTTTACAAAAACACTTATTGTGGAGTGTGATGCCTCGTACCATGGAGTTGGTGCAGTTTTAATGCAATAAGGAAGGCCCCTCTCCTTTGAAAGAAGCCAAATTAAAGGAAAAAACTTAGTTAAACCCATTTATGAAAATGAAATGTTGGCCATAGTACATGCAATTCAGAAGTGACACCCTTACCTAACAGGAAGACACTTGAAAGTAAAAACAGATTATGATATTTTGAAGTAGTTCTTGGAGAAATGATTATATTCAGAAAAAAAATAAAAAAATGTGTTACAAATATGTTGGGTTATGACTTTGAAATTATCTATAAAAAATAAAAACATAATGTTGTGGAAGATGCCCTTTCCAAGAAAGAAGAAGAAACAGAAAGTTCACTATGTGTTATTTCTATTTCGTAATTTGATTGGGTGGAAGAAGCAAGGATAGAATGGAAGCAATATCAAAAGGTATGCAAGATCTCAAAAACTACATGAGGACCCCAGTTTAGTAGATAATTTTGTATGGAAGAATGATTTTCTATGGTGTCATGATTGTTTATATTTATGTAAGAATTACCAACTTAAATAGAATGTCCTTTTGGAATTGTACACTTCTCCTATAGGGGGGCATTCAAGATTCTTGAAATCATACCATAGGATCAAGAAGGATAGTTTCTGGGAAGGACTTAAAAATGATGTCATTTTTTTTTTTTTTTTTATGAATGTTTGGTCTTCCAACAGAATAAGTGAGAGACAATCAAGGCTCTAGGTATCCTACAACCATTAACAATACCAAGCCAACGTTGGGAATAAGTTTCAATGTATTTTATTACAGGTTTACACAAATCCGAAGGAAATACTATCATCATGGTAGTAGTGGATCGACAAGAAAAGTATGCCCATTTTTTCTATCTTTCTCATCCATTTAAAGAAAGTACAATATCCATAGAATTCATGGAAACAATTCAAAATCTACATGGAGTTCCCAATATTATTGTAAGTGACAGAGATCCAATTTTCACAAGAAATTTTTGGACTGAATTATTTTCTTGTTTGGGTACTCAATTGGCTCATAGCTCATCTCACCACCATCAATCAGATGGGAAAACATATATTATGAATAAATGTATAGGATGACATCTTCATTTATTTGAATCCAATAAAAAGACACAATTGGTCAAGTGGTTTCTCTTGACAGAATAGTGGTACAACACATCCTTCCATACATCATAAAAAATGTCCCCATTTCTGGCACTTTATGAATATCATCCCCCATCTATCACATCACCCTTGAAAGGAAATACAAAGGTTTAAGCAGTGGAGAACCACATAGGGAACCAACAAGAGGTCCTCAAACTATTGAAGGACAACTTGGTTATGCCACAAAATAGGATGAAATAAGAAGTAGATCAACATAATAGTGAAAGGGAATTTGAAGTGGGGGATTGGGTATTTCTAAGGATACAACTATACAAACAAATTTTACTCAAGCAACAAAATAAGGACAATAAATTAGTACCCAAATATTATATAAGGTTTTGCAAAGGATTGGAAGTATGGCTTACAAATTGGAGTTGCCTCCATCTCAATCTGTACATCTAGTCTTCCATGTTTCTTGCTTAAACAAGGTCATTGGAAACAAGATATCAGTCCAAACTATTTTACCAAAGATCAATAAAGAATGGAAAATCATACTATATCTAGAAACAATCCTTGATACAAGAATTAAGCAGTTGAGAAATCAAGAAATTATAGAGTACCTCATCAAATCAAAGAACCTACTAGTGGAAGAGGCAACATGAGAAGATACGTTCTTCATGTATAACCACTCATGGTTATTCAAGTGTTGAGGACAACACTTGTTTGAAAGGGAGGGGCATGTTAAGCCCTATAAAAATCCTCATGTTATGTATAAAACCCCTTATTAATCCCTAGATATTGAATTATTACATTTCTAGTAGATCAACTAGAACCTTTCATTGCACCCTTTCATCATAATTGTACCCCTTTGTCTCCTATATATATATATATATATATATATATATATATATATATATATATATAAAGGAGATCTAGTATTAGGATCATCTTATCTCATTTGATATTGTATTCTGAAGTGGATATATTGTAGAAGGAGGTTTCCCCCTCGAAGTGGAATATAATTATTGACTTTTTGTCATTTTAAGGCATTGGATCATAACAAAACATCAATTTGGGGGTGATACGTAGTGCTAAGATGGAATCAAGTTCACTAGAGCCCAAACAATTCTTGCCATAAATTGCTAGTGAAAGTGGATAATGGTCCATTATAATAGATTGTGGGATACCATGGAGTTTTAAGATATTATCCATGAAGACTTGAGTGATCATTGAATCATTAAAGAGGTGTTTTAGAGAACAAAATTGGAAATCCATACAATTAAGTTCATAGAAATGTTATTCCATGTAGTGAGTAGAATAGGTAAAGTTTGTAGTTCTTAAGAATTTCATTTTTTCCTCCCCTATGTTTTTTCCAAAGGTCACATTCTACCACAAAAGTGTAGACGCCCTTATGCATGCCTTCCCAAAAAACTAAACATTTGATTCAATCATATTTTTTATGAAAGATATAATTACTTGTTGTTGGAGATGCCTAGGGTTTAGATAACACTATTTACTTGAAGGTGGACTGTTTGTTCAAATAAAAATGCCCTTTCTAGAGAAGGCCTTCATTTTTCCAAGTGCATCCTTGATAAGCATGGGGAGCCATTTGAATTTTTTGGATCGAGAAAGAAATATTGGGATCTATGAACCATTATTTATAGATATTGTCCAACCAATCTACTATGATGAAGGAGAGTGAAAAAGGGACCCTTCCTCTTCATACTTTTGGGAGAAAGAATCAGCTACCACATTCTCCTTTCCCTTATTATAAATGATCTCATAACAATATCCCAACATTTTGGTGACCCACTTTTGTTGCTTGGGGGATGAAATCCTTTGCTTTGGGAAGTTTTCCAAGTTGCAATGATCAATTTTAATCTATAAATGTTTCCCAAGTAGGTAGGGATGGTAGATATCCACAACATGCAAGATAGCCATCATTTCTTTTGCGTATGTGTATTTTCCCATATTCCACTCACAGTGTTGTTTTCTAGTAAAGTAAAATGGTCTTCCATCTTTCATTAGGACTACTCGGATGCCTTTATTAGAGGCATCACATTCCAAAATAAAATTATTAATGATTTTGGAAGAGTGAGTACTAGGGTTGAACACCTGGAATTATTCAAATCCTAAATGACCTAATGTACAACTTCATTCCAACTGAAATCATTTTATTTAAGAAAGAAAGTGAGAGGAGTTAAACTATTACCATATTTATTGACAAAATTTTGGTAGTAACCAGTGAGACCAACAAACCCTTGTAAACTTTTAATATTTTTGGGACATGGACAATCCTTCAGTGCTTCAACTTTCATTTGGTTCACTCATACATCATCATTACTAACAATATGACCCAAATATTTTACTTCGGGGATGCCAAAAGAACATTTGGACCTCTTTAGAAAGATTTGATTAATACAAAAAAATTGTAAGAATTAATCCACATGGGTGACATGGGGATGCCAATTTTACTATAGATCAAGATGTCATAAAAAATATGAGGAAAATAATTACAAAGGAAAAATGGCATCAGTAAGAATTCATAATTTTCTTCATGAGTGCAAAAAGTATTTTTTGGAATATCGACCTCCTTCATGCAAATTTGGTGATAACCAGAATGAAAATCAAGTTTGGTGAAGAATTGAGTACCTTTGAGCTCATCTAGAAGATCATTAATGACAGGAAAAGGGAAATTATCCTTGATGGTTATTTTGTTAAGAGATCTAAATACAAGACACATGTACCAAGTGCCTTCTTTTTTTAGGACCATGAAAACTGGTGAGGAATAGGGATCGGTACTAGTGAGGATGACACCAACAACTAGTAAATCATGAACTATCTTTTCAACTTCATTTTTTGGGAAAAATGGGTGGTGATAAGGGTAGATATTGAGTGGAAGGATACCTGGTATGAGTGGAATAAAACTATCATGCACACCTTAGGAGGGTGGAAGGCCTTGGAGGGTTTAAAATTATGATTGGTGTTTGGACAAGTCTAATTGTATGATGTGATGGGTGGGTTGAGAAGGTGTATCAAAGGCTTGAATATAATACTATTTGGAAAAAATACATGAATTCCCTTTTTAATAATTTTTTCCATGTGGTGTGAGCTCATGATCTCTTAATAATTTATTATGATTTGTTTGAAAGTGTAGTGGAGTAGAGGGGTCACGCACGACAACCAGAGTCTTTGAGGGAGAGGTGTGCACAACATCCCTGCCACAACCTGCTAGCACTCTCTATGTAGCTTGAACTGTGGGTTAACAATTACCTAGTTCGAGAAGACCCATGATGTCATGAGGGAAGGCAGCAACAGTCACTCACAATGGTTCTAAGGGGCACGTAATAAGGCAAGGGACTTATTCCTTAGAGGCACTTAGTCTCCCACAAGATCACCTAGCGGAGTATTGACTTCAGAGGTTTTCGATGTCTACCAAGTCAATCAAGAGGTGAGTGGCACCCTTGGAGAACGTAGTGTGTCCTGAAGGGCATGTTGCACAAGGAAAAGAAAAAAAGGAGAGTAGAACCCTTGGAGCACCTAGTGTGTCCAAAAGGGCACGTCGTGATTTCAATGGGTAAGTGAATAAATGTAGTTGTCCTTAAAATGAATGATGTGATAAGTAAAATTTAAAAACAATTTTCCCTAATAAAAATGTCGCCCAACCTAGTGAAATTAAAAACTAGGTCTAAGTAACACTTGTGGTAAAAAATAATAATCATAATTAAACATGTAACAAGAAGGGGGTAAGAAATTCAATTAAATTATTAAAATCAAATTACAATGGGGATTAAAATTTTAAAAGGGATTTGATTGTTTTATCTACATATGCTAATTTAATTTTTAATTATAAAGAAAAAGGGGTAAATAGTTGTTTTTCCTACACTTGCTAATTGAGTTTTAGTTAAAAAGGGAAAAGAGGGAAAATTAAAAGAAATAGGAAACTAAAGGAAAAAGGGGAAACATAAATAAAAAGGGAAACATAAGGAAAAAGTTGAATGTCTAACTTAGTAAGGAATCTTGCCTTTAAGGACTTTCTAATTGTGAACTCAACTAGGAATTTAGTAAAGGCGTAAGTCATTTAAGATGTGTAAGGGAATATTGGGACACAAAGGAGTGTTTTTAGGAATCCTTTTAGGTTGGTGAGGGAAATAGGAATAATTAAATAATTAATGAAATTAATTTCTGGTGCAACTAGGGGGATGGGTGACATGTGTATGGGGGAGGTTTTTTCTGATTAAAATAATGAAAAATAAATTAGATGAGAATTTCTGAAAGAAATCACTTAAAAAATCTATAAAAAGGATGGAGGAGGAGTATGGATTTGATCTTTATGTGTAATGTTACATTGTTGAATTTTTGTCTTGGCTGAACTTATCTTGTGGGAGTTGGGATACCCAGCTTGGGTAACGAGTGGTAGCTCAACCTTCCAGGGCAGGTTGGGTGCTCGTTTTTCTCTGGTATAGTGTGTGTGGCCCCTTTATGGCTCAAGGGGATCAGGAGAAGAACAATACCCCTAGCATTGGCTGGGAGGTACCAGTGAGGTCACATCGGTTGACAAGCGGAAGCTGGACGGAGCACTTGTGGGACAGAAACTCCTGAGCAATTGCGTTTGGCTAAGGTACATCAGATTAATTGTTACTTGCAATGAATTTAAATTTACTCATGTTATTTCTTTATGCTTGTCTAAGATTTCATTTCCATGTGTTGTCTTGCATCTGCTTTCCTATGGTATTGTAATCCCCTTGCTTGTTGTTTTCTGATGGATTTCCTTTGACAAACCCAACTTCTAATTTCAATAACTTATCTAGGTGGGTTTTATTTATTATTATTATTAGATTGTGCTTTATATTCCACCCTTATCCCTAGTCATTAGTCCATGCCTGAGCAGTCGGCCAGGAGCTGAATTGATGGTCATCACTTCGGTGTTTATAGACCTATAGATTCTAATGCCCTACTTTTCTATGCATGGATGATGAGCGAACGACAATTTTTTCCCAATTATCTATCCCTTACCTGTCTCTACACCATGTTGATTAAAAATTTGAATTTCTCTACGTTTTAATTGATGAAACTTGGATAAACCCCTGAGTCTTGAATGCCAAATCTTTGTGCTTTGTTGTGGTTGTTTACATCTGCATTTTTTGGTAGTTGATTTCTTATTCGTTTTCCTGTGATGGATTATCTCTGAGTTTTCTTGGAGTCTTTACTCATCCTTTAGATATAAGATTCACCATGATTCTCGTGGCTCATTACCCAGATTTTCCCTTATGACTTTCGTGGCCCTTCCCCACCGTGATTTACTTGGCAACTAATTCGTTTTCACTTATCTTTTTCTTTCATTTTTACATAGAGTTTTCCTTCCTTTTTACCCAAATTATTACATAGCGGTTTCTTTCCTTTTGGCATTTGTTTTACTTAGCTAAAATCATTTTCCCCAAGTCTATACACAGTGAATCATTTGGATCAATGACTTTATATAGCGGTGTAACAAAAAATCCTCATGTTATGTATAAAACCCCTTATTAATCCCTAGATATTAAATTATTACATTTCTAGTAGATCAACTAGAACCCTTCATTGCACCCTTTCATCATAATTGTACCCCTTTGTCTCATATATATATATATATATATAAAGGAGATCTAGTATTAGGATCATCTTATCTCATCTAATATTGTATTCTGAAGTGGATATATTGTAGAAGGAGGTTTCCCCCTCGAAGTGGACTATAACTATTGACTTTTTGTCATTTTAAGGCATTGGATCATAACAAAACATCAATTTGGGGGTGATACGTAGTGCTAAGATTCAATCAAGTTCACTAGAGCCCAAACAATTCTTGCCATAAATTGCTAGTGAAAGTGGATAATGGTCCATTATAATAGATTGTGGGATACCATGGATTTTGAAGATATTATCCATAAAGACTTGAGCAATCATTGCATCATTAAAGAGGTGTTTTAAAGAACAAAATTGGAAATCCCTACAATTAAGTCCATAGAAATGTTATTCCATGTAGTGAGTAGAATAGGTAAAGTTTGTAGTTCTTAAGGATTTCATTTTTTCCTCCCTTATGTTTTTTCCAAAGGTCACATTCTACCACAAAAGTGTAGATGTACTTATGCATGCCTTCCCAAAAAACTAAACATTTGATTCAATCATATTTTTTATGAAAGATCTAATTACTTGTTGTTGGAGATGCCTAGGGTTTAGATAACACTATTTACTTGAAGGTGGCCTGTTTGTTCAAATAAAAATGCCCTTTCTAGAGAAGGTCTTCATTTTTCCAAGTGCATCCTTGATAAGCATGGGGTGCCATTTGAATTTTTTTGATCGAGAAAGAAATATTGGGATCTATGAACCATTATTTATAGATATTGTCCAACCGATCTACTATGATGAAGGAGAGTGAAAAAGGGACCCTTCCTCTTCATACTTTTGAGATAAAGAATCAGCTACCACATTCTCCTTTCCCTTATTATAAATGATCTCATAACAATATCCCAACATTTTTGTGACCCACTTTTGTTGCTTGGGGGATGAAATCCTTTGTTTCAGGAAGTATTCCAAGTTGCAATGATCCATTTTAATCTATAAATGTTTCCCAAGTAGGTAGGGATGGTAGATATCCACAACATGCAATATAGCCATCATTTCTTTTGCGTAGGTTTATTTTCCCAAATTATACTCACAATGTTGTTTTCTAGTAAAGTAAAATGGTCTTCCATCTTGCATTAGCACTACCTTGATGCCTTTATCAGAGGCATCACATTCGAAAATAAAATTATTAATTATTTTGGAAGAGCGAGTACTCGGGTTGAACACATCGAATTATTCAAATCCTAAATGACCTAATGTACAACTTCATTCCAACTGAAATCATTTTATTTAAGAAAGAAAGTGAGAGGAGTTAAACTATTACCATATTTATTGACAAAATTTTGGTAGTAACTAGTGAGACCAAGAAACCCTTGTAAACTTTTAATATTTTTGGGACATGGACAATCCTTCAGTGCTTCAACTTTCATTTGGTTCACTCGTACATCATCATTACTAACAATATGACCCAAATATTTTACTTCGGGGATGCCAAAAGCACATTTGGACCTCTTTAGAAAGATTTGATTAATACAAAAAAATTGTAAGAATTAATTCGCATGGGTGACATCGGGATGCCAATTTTACTATAGATCAAGATGTCATAAAAAATATGAGGAAAATAATTACAAAGGAAAAATGGCATCAGTAAGAATTCATAATTTCCTTCATGAGTGCAAAAAGTATATTTTGGCATACCGACCTCCTTCATGCAAATTTGGTGATAACCAGAATGAAAATCAAGTTTGGTGAAGAATTGAGTACCTTTGAGCTCATCTAGAAGATCATTAATGACAGGAATAGGGAAATTATCCTTGATGGTTATTTTGTTGAGAGACCTAAATACAAGACACATGTACCAAGTGCCTCCTTTTTTTAGGACCATTAAAACTGGTGAGGAATAAGGATCGGTACTAGTAAGGATGACACCAACAACTAGTAAATCATGAACTATCTTTTCAACTTCATTTTTTGGGGAAAATGGGTGGTGATAAGGGTAGATATTGAGTGGAAGGATACCTAGTATGAGTGGAATAAAACTATCATGCACACCTTAGGAGGGTGGAAGGCCTTGGAGGGTTTAAAATTATGATTGGTATTTGGCCAAGTCTAATTGTATGCCATGATGGGTGGGTTGAGAAGGTGTATCAAAGGCTTGAATATAATAGTATTTGGAAAAAATACATGAATTCCCTTTTTAATAATTTTTTCCATGTGGTGTGAGATCATGATCTCTTAATAATTTATTATGATTTGTTTAAAAGTGTAGTGGAGTAGAGGGGTCACGCACGACAACCAGAGACTTTGAGGGAGAGGTGTGCACAACATCCGTGCCACAACCTGCTAGAACTCTCTATGTAGCTTGAACTGTAGGTTAACGATTACCTAGTTCGAGAAGACCCACGATGTCATGAGGGAAGGCAGCAACAGTCACTCATGATGATTCTAAGGGGCACACAATAAGGCAAGGGCCTTATTCCTTAGAGGCCCTTAGTCTCCTACAAGATCACCTAGCAGAGTATTGACTTTAGAAGTTTTTGATGTCTACCAAGTCAATCAAGAGGCAAGTGGCACCCTTGGAGAACATAGTGTGTCTTGAAGGGCATGTCATGCAAGGAAAACAGAAAAAGGAGAGTAGAACCCTTGGAGCACCTAGTCTGTCCTGAAAGGCACGTCGTGATTTGAACGGGTAAGTGAATAAACGTAGTTGGCCTTAAAATGAATGATGCGATAAGTAAAATTTAAAAATAATTTTCCCTAACAAAAATGTCGCCCAACCTAGTGAAATTAAAAAATAGGTCTAAGTAACACTTGTGGTAAAAAATAATAATCATAATTAAACATGTAACAAGAAGGGGGTAAGAAATTCAATTAAATTATTAAAATCAAATTACAATGGGGATTAAAATTTTAAAAGGGATTTGATTGTTTTATCTACATATGCTAATTTAATTTTTAATTATAAAGAAAAAGGGGTAAATGGTTGTTTTTTCTACACTTGCTAATTGAGTTTTAGTTAAAAAGGGAAAAGAGGAAAAATTAAAAGAAATAGGAAACTAAAGGAAAAAGGGGAAACATAAATAAAAAGGGAAACATAAGGAAAAAGTTGAATATCTAACTTAGTAAGGAATCTTGCCTTTAAGAACTTTCTAATTGTGAACTCAACTAGGAATTTAGCAAAGGTGTAAGTCATTTAAGATGTGTAAGGGAATATTGGGACACCAAGGAACATTTTTAGGAATGCTTTTAGGTTGGTGAGGGAAATAGGAATAATTAAATAATTAATGAAATTAATTTCTGATGCAATTAGGGGGATGGGTGACATGTGTATGGGAGAGGTTTTTTCTTATTAAAATAATGAAAAATAAATTAGATGAGAAATTCGGAAAGAAATCACTTAAAAAATCTATAAAAAGGATGGAGGAGGAGTATGGATTTGATCTTTATGCATAATGTTAAGTTGTTGAATTTTTGTCTTGGCTGAACTTATCTTGTAGGAGTTGGGATACCCAGCTCGGGTAACGAGTGGTAGCTCGACCTTCCAAGGTGAGTTGGGTGCTAGTTGTTCTCTGGTATAGTGTGTGTGGCCCCTTTACAGCTCAGGGGGATCAGGAGAAGAACAATACCCCTAGATTTGGCTGGGAGGTATCAGTGAGGTCACATCAGTCGGCAAGCGGAAGCTGGACAGAGTGTGTGTGGGACAGAAACTACTGAGCAATTGCGTTTGGCTAAGGTACATCAGATTAATTGTTACTTGCAATGAATTTAAATTTAATCATGTTAGTTCTTTATGCTTGTATAAGATTTCATTTCCATGTGTTGTCTTTCACCTGCTTTCCTACAGTATTGTAATCCCCTTGCTTGTTGTTTTCTGATGGATTTCCTTTGACAAACCCAACTTTTGATTTCAATAACTTATCTAGGTGGGTTTTATTTATTATTATGATTAGATTGTGCTTTATATTCCACCCTTATCCCTAGTCATCAGTCCATGCCTGAGAAATCAGCCAGGAGCTGAATTGATGGTCATCACTTCGGTGTTTATAGACCTATAGATTCTAATGCCCTACTTTTATGTGCATGGATGATGAGCAAAGGACAATTTTTTCCCAACTATCTATCCCTTACCTATCTCTGCGCCATGTTGATTAAAAATTTGAATTTCTCTGTGTTTTAATTGATGAAACTTGGATAAACCCCTGAGTCTTGAATGCCAAATCTCTGTGCTTTGTTGTGGTTGTTTACATCTGCATTTTCTGGTAGTTGATTTCTTATTCGTTTTCCTGTGATGGATTATCTCTGAGTTTTCTTGGAGTCTTTACTCATCCTTTATATAGAAGATTCACCATGATTCTCATGGCTCATTACCCAAATTTTCCCTTATGACTTTCGTGGCCCTTCCCCACCGTGATTTACTTGGCAGCTAATTTATTTTCACTTATCTTTTTCTTTCATTTTTACATAGAGTTTTCCTTCATTTTTACCCAAATTATTACATAGCGGTTTATTTCATTTTGGCATTTGTTTTACTTAGCTCAAATATTTTTCCCCAAGTCTATACACAGCGAATCATTTGGATGTAAGTTATGTAAATAGAGAAACTAAATAATGTAATTTTTATAGAGTTATTGCAATGAATCTATGTATAGCAAGTCGGTACCTACACATAATTCTTTACCCAACGAATTCAAATAGATGTAACTCCTACACAAAAAATCAATTGGATGTAAGTTCTGTAAACCGAGAAACTAAATAATTTAATTTTTATAGAGTTAATATAGTGAATCTATGTACAACAAGTCTGTACCTAGACGTAATTCTTTTCCAGGGAATTTCATTTTGTGTTACCTGCGTTTTTAATTTCATTTAACCCTTACCTGTGTTTTTATGAACCTCTAATGCCAACGAATTTCATTATTGTTACACCTACATTTTTAACATTTAATTGACAGTGGATTTTTACTAGCAACGACAGTGATTAATATATGATTGTGTTTTGATACCAGACTGAGAATGATTGCATTTGATACCAGACTGTGTGTTTACCATGAGAATGTCTGTGTTTTTATTATGTAATGATGTTATAAATGATGGGTCAATGACTTTATATATGTGTTATAGAGAATTAGTAATAGACAACATTATTACTTGAACCATAGGGAACCTATATCTAAATATTACCCAATGAATCTATATAGCATACAATAATTACATCTCCTTATAATCCACAACAAATGTATGCATAATGCAGTGATACACATTTACACAGTGATTTTAATGTTTATTGGCAGGGTCTAATAGTAATCTTGATTGGATGACAACGTTGATGGTATGACAACGTTGACAGTAATCCTAATTATATTAACATCATTTTTGTTATGTATTATGTATAATAATAGACAACAATATTATAGTGTATAATGAACAAAATTATTAGTGATTATGTGAACAACATTGGTAACGTTTATCATGAACAACAATATATGTATTAGTGATTTCATGAGTTAACATGTGAAAATGCACAGTGAATTCATGTAATGAATGGGTAGCGATTTCCAGTGTCTAGCTCCGCAATTATGATTATGTTTAATCTTTGCGCTTCATATATATTTACTATTGCATTTTAATACATTGACAGTGTTTTATATGATAAGGGACAACGATAGTGTACCTTGGCAGCAAATTCAATAGACACAGTAACTCCTTTATTTAGATAGCGATAATAGTGGTATTTCCTTGTCTTTCCTTTTTATTGTTAAGTTGTGAATTATGTGATAGTGACTTACATGCCAGCGATATAATGGATTGAGAAGTCATAGAAAATACATTGTAATCGATTTTTGTTATCTGAATAATTTGGTGTTCAATTGCACTAAAACTATTATATTCGAGGAATAGTTTCAGTTTAAATTAGCGAATTTATAAGATAGCAATTTCATAAGACAGCGATATAATCTCAGTTTTAATTAGCAATATAAGACAACAAATTCATATAGTTTCAGTTTTAAAGGATAGTAATACATATACTTATCTGATATTGGGTTCGGAAAATAATTGTAACAAACTTTTTTTTTAATAATAATTGTTGAATGTGTACAGATTGGTGTATGGTCGCAATAGAATTTGTTGCACCAGGAATGTAATGTTTTGTATAAATGTTTTAGTCATCAGTTTCCCTTGCGTATTGTTGATTGGTCATTGGGTGATTGGGTTTTCATCATGTGGTTTACAGTTAAATTTTGTCTCCTAGCGCATTGAATTTTCTTGGTTTATTGATCTAGATGGTTTATGTTGCGTCAGGGTTACCGTCATGCCTATCTCCTAGTGGTAGTATAATTCTCGATGAGGGGATCATTGCACGCCCTGAGGAATAGAGGTGAATGATAACCTAGACGGAGTCCGTGCTTCCCGATGTGGGCGTTGTTCATTGTAATGGTTTTTAGGACTTGGTATTGTAACACCTTAAGGCGTTGGGTTTGCACAACATAGGGTTCTAGTTCATAGTCGTCGAAGCCACTATTTCGAGTTGTTTATGTTGTCCTTTATCTTGTAGGCATTGTCTTGTTGTGTCAGGCGGGTAGTCATTTCCACCTATCTTTGATTTTCACATGTTTCACCCAGTTGCTTGATGTGCTAGTATGTTGATTCGTTGTTGTCTATTGCTTGATCTGTGTGCATGGTATTCATAGTCAAGTTGTGTGGTTTAACTATTCCCATTGTTTCCTTCATCCCAAAAAAAAAAAAAAAATCCTTTTTTGTCGCTTGTAGGCATATTGATGAGGGGTATTTACATATAGTATCAGAGCGAGTTTGACCCACAACTTGGGATCACTACGGATTTTGTTGATGTGATATTTGATTATAATGTTTCTAATTAAGTTTACTTGTATTCATGCAGGTAATCATGGTTAGAGGACATCGCAGAGGCACATGACGAGGTGTTACGGGAGGAGGCACGACGCCCCCAGTAGCACCCATGCCTGAGGGGTCTAACCCTCATGGAGATGAACAGGTTGTCGAGAAGTAGCAAATAGCGGTGGGAGATGTGGTTGGGATGATGAGGTCCTTTCAACGGATGTCTGAGGAACTGATCATCAGTTTGGATAGAGATGACGCCAGGGAATCGACACCCCATGAGGGTCCACCGTGTGCTCCATTTAGTACTGGTAGAATTCATCGCAATCTCAAGAAGGTCAAATTTCCCAAGTTCTTTGGTGCCCCGGACGACACAGTTTCGAAGGCATGGTTGGAGAATATGGCGATGTGCTTTGCACTTCATGACTATACCTCCAACATGAAGGTCCACATGGCGGTCTTTCAACTGAAGGGGCACACTCTTCTTTGGTGGAAGATGCTCCTACCACAATTGAACATGGTCTTCGAAGATGTTTCATGGGAATTGTTCGAGGAACAGTTCCGAGAGAGGTACCTATTAGAGGAATTCATTGAGCGTCGGCTCAATGAGTTCAATGCCTTGCGACAGGGTAGTTGTACGGTGCTCGAGTACGAGGCCCCTTTTATGGAGTTTCTTCGGTATGCTCAGCACCTTAATACCAAGAAACTTAAGGTCAATAGGTTCTTGTTTGTCCTTAATGTCATCATATGTGAAAAGGTTAAGATTCTGATGCCTCAAAACTTGCATGATGTCATCTAGAAGGCCCTCATATCATAGGAGGATCTTATCAGTGTGGTTCAAAGCCAGAATCCAATGAGACCAGCAGGGAAGGTGTCATATGGTGTGCAGCAACATCAGACACTAGATAAGCGCTCATTGGGATATCGTGGCTTCGAGAGAGGATCCACTTTCACTACACCTCGATGACCAGTGTATCAACAGCGAACTCCTTACTGAGAACCACAACACCAGCAGTAGCGTTGACCACAAAAACAACAATTTAGGCATGTTTAGCAAAACAGACTAGGATTCCAGACCAGTGGGTCGTCAGCTTCTACTTCAGGTACCAGGAGTATTGGACCAAAGAAGGGGTGTTGGAAATGTGGGGAGCCACACTACTAGCTCAACTGCCCAGTGGAGAGGACTAGATCATCTGGATCAACTAGACACACTACCGTGGGAGATTTGGGCAAGGCCCATCATATTCATGTAGTGGTGAATAAACACTAGGAAGAGCACCATTCGACTGTTCTCAAGATGTCAGGTACCATCGCTAACCGGACCCTTAGTATTTTGATAGATCCTGGTGCTACCAAGATTTTCATTACTAGTGTAGCACTAAAAAGGATTAAGGTAAAGGCAGTTGAACAGGATGATTTTAGCTTTGTAGAGATGGCTTCGGGAGTCAAAAAGAAGTTTGGAGGGACAGTTATAGGTTGTACCCTTAACCTGGGAGAGTTTGTCACCAAGGCCAACCTGTACGTCATGATATTAGGATCTTATGACGTCGTGATCGATATGGACTGGTTGGAATCACATGAGGCGATACTCAACTATAAGAAGAAACAATTGATCTTGGTCAATGACAAGGGAAAGAGATACATGATTGTAGGTCAGAACCAGGGAGTTTCCCTGAGGTTCATCTCTTCCTTGTAGCTACGGAAGTGTGTGCACAAGAGATGTAAACTTTATGCAATCCTTGTGTTAACCGAGAAGGGAGTAACAGAAGGTCTAGAACACCTTTTGGTGGTGAGAGATTTTGTAGACATCTTACCTAGAATTTTGCCAGAGAGAGAATTGGAATTTACCATATACCGAAAACTAGGGACTAAACTGATAGCAAGAACACCTTATCAGATGTCGACCTCGGAGTTACAAGAGTTGAGAATGCAATTGAAGGAGTTGCTAGACCTAGGACTTATATTTCCAAGTGTGTCACCGTGGGGTGTTCCTGTTATTTTTATATGAAATAAGGATGGATCATGGTGACTCTGCATTGACTACTATCAATTGAACAAGGAAACGATGAATAATCAATATTTGTTTCCAAGGATTGATGATTTATTTGATCAAATGAAGGGTGCGATGTTGTTTTCAAACATCAACTTGAGATCAGAGTATAACCATCTATGGATCAAGGAGGATGACATCCCTAAGACCATCTTTAAGATAAGGTTTGGACATTACGAGTTTAATATTTTATTGTTTGGACTGACGAATGCCCCAAGGGTATTTATGAGTTTGATGAATGGGGTGTTTCGCGAGTACTTGTACAAGTTCATCCAAGTATTCATTGATGATATTTTGATTTACTCTCGGACAATGGAGGAGCATGACGAGCACTTGTGATTGGTACTATATTTTCTATGAGAGAACAAATTGTATGAGAATTGTCTAAATGCTCATTTTATCAATCGAAGATTCACTACTTAGGGCATGTCATCTCCGACGAAGTTATCATTGTGGATCCAGCAAAGGTGGAGGCTATTACGGAATGGCCTGCACTGACGAATGTCCCATAAGTGAGTAGCTTCATGGGTTTATCATGATACTATCGATGGTTCATCAAGGGATTTTTGAAGATAGAAAATCTGATCACGAAATTGCAGAAGAAGAATAAGAAGTTTGTTTGTACCGAGAAATGTGCGAAATAATTTTGAAGGCTCAAGGACTTGTTGACAACAAAACTGATACTAAAGGTCCCCGACATGGACAAAGACTTCTTGGTATGCATTGACGCATCCAAGGAAGGTTTGGGCGGAGTCTTAATGCAATACGATCGAGTGATTACTTACATCTCGAGGAAGTTGAGAAGGCATCAGGAGAACTATGTGACGCATGATTTGGAGTTATTAGTCATTGTATATGCCTTCATATTTTGGAGGCACTACCTTATTGGATGAAAATTTGAACTAAAAATGCACCACTATGGACTACAACACATCTTTATGCAAAGCGACCTGAACAATCAACAACAACGTTGGTTAAAATTTCTTAGCGAGTACAAATTCAAGATTGCTTACATAAAGGGAACACTGAATAGAGTGGATGATGCATTGAGTCGGAGACCATGCATATTTTCGGTGATGCCTCTTCAGATGAATCTACGTGAAAAGATTCTAACTTTACATCATGATGATGACTGGTACAAAGAGGTCAAGGATTTTATCAGACAAAACACAATGATGGTACCAAGATTTGAAGGATTTACGTTTGACGACAGTGGATTATTGAGATTTAAAAAAAAAATTACGTACCATCGAACGACGAGTTGAGGAGTTTGATCCTAAATGAGGCTCACATAGCAGTGTACATGGCTCACCCGGGAGTCATGAAGATGAGGGCGAACCTTAAACCCTTATTTTCTGGAAAGGAATGAAGGCATACATAGTCAACTACATGGCCAGATGTCTAGAATGTCAGCAGGTGAAGGCTGAACATAGACATCTAGCGGGATTACTACAACCACATGCTATTTCAAAATTTAAATGGGAGGCTATTTCAATGGATTTCATTGTTGTATTTCCACTGATGACAAGGAGAAATGACTCGATATTTTTGGTGGTCAACACTATGACGAAGAGTTCTCATTTTATTCTTGTGCATACGATGTATTAGGCACCTAACATAGCTAGAGTTTTCATCAGTGATATTGTGAGGCTACATAGTGTGCCTAAGAGTATTATATTCGATCAAGGATCAGTGTTTACGGGATGATTTTGGACTAGTTTCCAAGAGGCCTTGGGAATCCAACTTAAATTTAGTACTGCATATCACTCGAAGACAGATGGGAAGACCAAACGAGCAAACCAAATATTGGAAGACATGTTGCGCATGTACGTGATGAACCAACATAAGCATTGGGAATAATTGTATTCCACTAGTAGAATTTGCATATAAAAACAGTTACCAAAGCACCATTAAGATGGAGCCTTTCGAGTTTCTTTATGGGTGACTGTGTTGTATGCCTTTGAGTTGGGATCAGATTGAGGATAAGGTCCTAGTGGGGCCAGAAGCGATCCAAGAAATGGATGATTAAATGAAAACAATAAGAAAAAGGATCAAAGAAGCACAGAATTAGCAGAAGAGTTATGTCGATGCACATTGTGTCGATCGTAGTTACGAAGTTGGCGATCAAGTCTTCTTGTGGGTAAAACCGCATAAGAGTTAGATCAAGTTTGGAAAGGGTCCTAAACTCTCTGCTAGATTTGTGGTACCTTTCGAGACTGTGGAGAAGAAGGGGCCCGTGGCCTATAGACTAGCCTTCCCTGACTCTTTGAGGCATATGCACAATATTTTTCACGTATCTGTTTTGAGACATTTTATTAGTGATCCTACACATGTTATTGACATGAGTTCCTTGCAGGTATATGATGAGGGTACACTCACATCTGAGCCAATCTGAATCCTCAATCATTGCATTTGACAGCTACGGCATCGAACAATAGATCAGGTCAAGGTCTAGTGGGACAACTATAGTCCACACTCAATGACCTGGGAGGATGCATATGATATGCGCCAGTAGTTTCCATTTTTTTTTATAGATAGACTTATGATACTGTGATACACATTATTTCAGCACTTATATACTGTGAAAATTTGAGATGAAGTTTATACCAAGTGGGGGTGTATGTAACATCATCCTCTTGTGTGCACTGAGAGAACTTATTCTTTGAGGACACTTGCTTGCAACTAATCTAGATTATTATACTATTGGTTGTTTGATTATGATTATGAGGCATTATGGATATGATGATATATATTATTTTGTGTATTTACATAGAAAAGTACTATTTATTGAATTCTCCTGAGTGTGCAGGACTTTGGACCTCGAGGATGTAGAGGCATTGATGAAACCCCTTGGACTCTGGATCGAGTCAGGGAGTGGACTGTTGGGGTTTTATTGTTGTTGATATGACATATGTACATCTGATTAGATGTTATGATGATTGATTATTATTGATGACATGATTCGTTGATGATGCAGGCTGATGATAGCTTGCTAACCAGACTCACATGTAAAGTAGAGGGGTCATGCACGACAACCAGAGACTTTGAGGGAGAGGTGTGGACAACATCCTTGCCACAACCTACTAACACTCTCGTTGTGGCTCAAACTGTAGGTTAATGATCACCTAGTTTGAGAATACCCACGATGTCATGAAAGCAGACTACAATAGTCTCTCACGATGATTCTAAGGGGTGCACAATAAGGCAAGGGCCTTATTCCTTAGAGGCCCTTAGTCTCCCACAAGATCACCTAGAGAAGTATTGACTCTAGAGGTTTTTATGTTTACTAATTCAGTCAAGAGGCGAGTGGTACCCTTGGAGCAGGTAGTGTGTCCTGAAGGGACCGTCATGCAAGGAAAACGGAAAAAAGGTGAGTGGCACCCTTGGAACACCTAGTGCATCTTGAAGGGCACGTTATGGTTTCAATGGGTAAGTGAATAAACCTAGTCAGCCTTAAAATGAATGATGTGATAAGTAAGATTTAAAAACATTTTTCCCTAATAAAAATTCCGCCCAACCTGGTGAAATTAAAATCTAGGTCTAAGTAACACTTGTGGTCAAAAATAATAATCACAATTAAACATGTAACAAGAAGGGGGTAATAAATTCAATTAAATTATTAAAATCAAATTACAAAGGGGATTAAAATTTTAAAAGGGAATTGATTGTTTTATCTACATATGCTAGTTTAATTTTTAATTATAAAGAAAAAGGGATAAATGCTTGTTTTTTCTACATTTTCTAATTGAGTTTTAATTAAAAAGGGAAAAAAGGGAAACTTAAAAGAAATAGGAAGCTAAAGGAAAAAGGGGAAACATAAAGAAAAAGGGAAACATAAGGGAAAAGTTCAATGTCTAACTTAGTAAGGAATCTTGCCTTTAAGAACTTTATAATTATGAACTCAACTAGGAATTTAGTAAAGGCGTAATTCATTTAAGATGTGTAAGGGAATATTGGGACACCAAGGAGCATTTTTAGGAATGCTTTTAGGTGGGTGAGGGAAATAGGCATAATTAAATAATTAATGAAATTAATTTCTAGTGCAACTAGGGGGATGGGTGACATGTGTACGGGGGATGTTTTTTCTGATTAAAATAATGAAAAAGAAATTAAATGAGAATTTGGGAAAGAAATCACTTAAAAACTATATAAAAAGGATGGAGGAGGAGGAGTATGGATCTGATCTTTATGCATAATGTTACGCTACTGAATTTTTGTCTTGGCTGAACTTATCTTGTGGGAGTTGGGATACCCAACTCGGGTAACGAGTGGTAGCTCGACCTTGCAAGGTGAGCTAGGTGTTATTGTTTCTTTGGTATAGTGTGTGTGTCCCATTTGTAGCTTGGGGGGCTCAGGGGGAAGACAAGTACCCCTATCATTGGCTGGGAGGTACCGGTGAGGTCCCATCGGTCGGTAAGCAGAAGTTGGATGGAGCGTGCACGGGACAGAAACTACTGAGCAATCGTGTTTGGATAAGGTGCATCGTATTAATTGTTACTTGCAATGAATTTAAATTTACTCATGTTAGTTATTTGTGTTTGTTTAATATTTCATTTCCATGTGATGTCTTGCACATGCTTTCCTACGGTATTGTAATCCCCTTGTTTTTTTTCTGATGGAGTTCCTTTGGCAAACCCAACTTCTGATTTTAGTAACTTATCTGTGTGGTTTTTATTGATTATTATTATTAGATTATGCTTTATCTTCCGCCTTATCCCTAGGTCGTCATTCCATGCTTGAACAGTCGGTCAGGAGCCGAATCAACAGTCATCACTTTGGTGTTTATAGACCTATAGATTATAATGCCTTGCTTTTTTGTGCATGGATGATGAGCGAAGGATAATTTTTTCCCAACTATCTATCCCTTAACTATCTCTGCACCATGTTTATTAAAAATTCAATTTTATCTACATTTTAATTGATAAAACTTGGATAAACCCATGAGTCTTGAATGCCAAATCTCTATTCTTTCTTGTGGTTGTTCACATCTGTGTTTTTTGGTAGTTGATTTATTCTTCGTTTTCCTCTAATGGATTATCTCTGATTTTTCTTAGAGTCTTTACTCAACCTTTACATAGCAGATTCACCATGATTCTTGTGCCTCATTACCCAGATTTTCCCTTATGACTTTCGTGGCCCTTCCCCACCGCGATTTACTTGGCAGCTAATTCATTTTCACTTAGATTTTGCTTTCGTTTTTACATGGATTTTGCCTTTGTTTTTACCCAAATTATTACATAGAGGTTATGTTCTTATTGGCATTTGTTTTACTTTGCTCAAATCATTTTCCCCAAGTCTATACACAACAAATCAATTGGATGTAAGTTTTCTAAGAAGAGAAACTAAATAATGTAATTTTTATAGAGCTATTACAATGAATCTATGTACAACAAGTCTGTACCTAGACGTATTTATTTACCCAGCGAATCCGAATACATGAAACTCCTACACATCGAATCAATTGGATGTAAGTTTTGTAAAATAAGAAAATAAATGACATTATTTTTATAGAGTTAATACAATGAATCTATGTACAACAAGTCTATACCTAGACATAATTCTTTGCCAACGAATATCATTTTCTATTACCTGTGTTTTTAATGTCATTGTAACATCCCGCTCTGGTGCACTGAGAAAACTAATTCTTTGAGGACACTTGATCGCAAGTGATCTGGACTTTTATGATATTAAAACATTTATCCTTGATTATGATGCATTATGATAGATGACATGATGTTTTACTACTTTGACATAGACAGGTGCTATTGACTCGGTTTTACTGAGTGTGTAGGGTTTTTGACCTTGAGGATGCAGAGGCATGAACGAAACCACTTGGACTCTGGATCGAGTCAGGGAGTGTGCTATTTGGGTTTGATTAATTTACTATGATTTTAGAACATTTGATTAGATGATTTGATGTGGACATGTCTAACATGATTGTTGATGATGCAGGCTGACGATAGCTTGCCGACCAGACTCACATATGGAGTAAAGGGGCCACACACATGACTACCAAAGAGGTTGAGGGAGAGGGGTGGACAACAACCCTACCACAACCTACTAGCACTCCCATCGTGGCTCGAACTGTAGGTTAACGATTACCTAGTTCGAGAGGATCCACGATGTCGTGAGGGCAGACTGCGACATTCGCTCACAATGACTCTAAGGGGGCCTTATTCTTTAGAAGCCCTTAGTCTCCCACAAGTTCACCTGGTGGAGTGTTGACTCTAGGGGTTATTGATGTCTACCAGTCAGTCAAGAGGCGAGTGGCACCCTTGGAGCACATGGTGCTTCCTAAAGGGCATGTCGCGGAAAAGAAACACAAGAGGCGAGTGGCACCCTTGGAGCACGTGGTGCGTCCTGAAGGGCACATCGTGCAAAAGAAACACTAGAAGTGAGTGGCACCCTTGGAGCACGTAGAGCATCCTGAAGGGCACGTCGCATTGATGATGTCAAAGGAACGAACCTAGATGGCACTAAGACTAATATCTCATTAAGAAATTTTAAAACAACTTCCCTAATTAAAAAGTCCCCTAGTTCAGAATCTAAGTCCTAAGTCTAAAACTTCGCTAAAGGTAAAATTTTGTCTACCCTTAAGAAAAATACCTTATAAAAATAAAATAATAAATTTTAAACAAAAAAACCCTTAAGTAATAGTTGTGGACTTCATAAATTTTTGGGTAAAATGAAGAGAGTAAGAACTTAATTAAAATCTATGGATATCAAAGGTAAAGAAGAAATAAATTATTTAACTTGTGAAAGTGTAAAAAGATATTAAATTAATAATAAAAGGAAAAGAGTAAATAGCGCAACTGCCATTTTGGCTCTAATAAAAATGGTAAAGAAGGGAATAATAAAAATTATGAAACTAAGGAATGGGGGAAACATATTAAGGGAAAGAGGGGAACTTATGGTACAAAGCAAGGTCAACATAGTAAAGAATCTGCAATTAAGAACCTTCTAATTTGAACTAAATTAGCAACTTCATTTTAGGGAAAGTATTTAAACCTGTAAGGGAATCTAGGAACACCTAGGAGTAAATTTAGGAGCAACTCTAGGTGGGTGAGGGAAATGAGACAATTTTTAATTTAAAGAAAATAATTATTGGAGGAAAGAGGGGGATGGATGACACTTGTGCGAAGGAGAATATTTAGAAGATTTTTATTAAAACTTAATTTAAATGTGATTTAGGGAAAGATGGAAGTTATAAAAACTCTATAAAAGAAAGGGAAGAGAAGGAAGAAGAGGATCGGTTGTTAGCATAACGTTATGTTGCCGGATTTGTGACTTGACTGATTACTTGTGGGGAGTTGGGATTTCCCAGCTCAGATAGGAGTGGTAGCTTGGCCTCACGAGGCTAGCTGGGAGCTAGACGTACCATATGGATAGTGTGTGGCCCCTTTGTGGCTCAAGGGGCTACGGGAGAAGTAGAGTACCCCTAGCGTTGGCTGGGAGGTACCAGTGAGGTCTCGACGGTCGGCAAGCGGGAGAGGCACGGAGCTCAAATGCGGGATAGCATCTTCGGGTTATTCATCGTTGGTCATAGGTACGCAAGTGTGTTTGTTTGTTTAAGAATAAAAGGAAAATTGTTTAAAGTTGTATATGAGTCCTTATGATGATGATTGATGTGTTGAATTTTGGATCATCTCATTTCCTTGTTGTTTTTTTCTGCGCCTAGACTGTTATAACCCCGCAATCATTTCGATGAGTTATCCTTGGGTCTGACATTCTCTTACTATGGGCTGAAATTTCTTATTGGTGTTCTTTAGGTGTTTATAAATGACTGTGGGCATTTATATCTGACTGTGGGCATTTTTAAATATGGCTATGGGTGTTTGGTAATAATGTGTGTGTTTATATATTACTGTGGGCATTTCGTATTGCTGTAGGGGTTTATAAATTATGGTGGGTGTTTTTAAATATGGTTATGGGCATTTTGTTTTAATGTGGGCATGTATATATGACTGTGGGCGTTTATATCTGACTGGGGGCATTTTTAAATTTGAATTCGTTCTGGCAATGGGTGTATGAGCATTTCATTTTGTAAAATTTAGTTCTAAGAATTCGTTCTGGCAATAGTTGTATTGGCATTTTTATTTTTGGTAAAATTAGTTCAGAGAATTCATTCTGCATTGGGTGTATTGGCATTTTCATTTTGTAAAATTAGTTCTGAGAATTCGTTCTTGCAATGAGTGTATTGGCATTCCGTTTTTGTAAAATTTAGTTCTGAGAATACGTTCTGGCAATGAGTGTATGGGCATTTTCGTTTTGTAAAATTTTTTCTAAGAATTCATTCTAGCAACGAGTGTATTGGCAATTTCATTTTTGTAAAATTTAGTTCTGTGAATTCGTTCTGGCAATGAATGTATCGGCATTTTCGTTTTGTAAAATTAGTTCTGAGAATTCGTTTTGGCAATGAGTTTATTGGCGTTCCATTTTTGTAAAATTTAGTTCTGAGAATTCGTTCTGGCAATGAGTGTATTGGAATTTTCGTTTTGTAAAATTTGTTCTAAGAATTTGTTTTGGCAATGAGTGTATTGGCATTTCCGTTTTGTAAAATTTAGTTCTGAGAATGAGTTCTAGCAATGAGTGTATTGGCATTTCATTTTTTGTAAAATTAGTTCAAAGAATTCGTTCTGCAATGGGTGTCGGGCATTTTCGTTTTGTATTGTTCTGTAAATTTGTCTCTGGCATCCTCCGTCCCTGGCAAACGAAGTTCTCCCTCCTTAAACTGTCATTGATTTCTATATTGTCTCATAACATATGCACAACGATTTATCTAATTTATGGATTATCTTTTAATTATAGGCACAACGTTTCATCCTTATTTTATGGATTGTTTCTAATTGTATGCACTGGTGTACCTGCAAGGATTTTAAATAACTTTTACTTGACAGCAATCCCATCCTTATGTTGACACCGTTTTCTTTTGATTATGCATTAACAACGTTTCAACTCCTTCATATAGGGTAAATTCTCATCTTTATATTTTGGTTTACGGTGACAGCTATCCTTTGTTAATCTTGCTGCTTCCTTTTACCTTTATCCCTTTTGGATATTTACAGGTGTAGTAAAACTTTTATCTCTTGCCTCAGCCCTCAATTGTTTATTAATACCAAAGATAGGCCGATAAGATATCCACTGTCTCATATGTTTTCACCCTTTTTCTCTATAAATTTTATTTGGATAGATCTTAATATCATTATTCCACCGTTATCTTTTGTTTTAACTTTTAATTTATTCTAGCATGTTATATGGGGCATCAAAAATGCACATGATCTATCAAGTGTAGAGTTTCATTATTATTGGATGAAGGGTATGAATATTGTATAACCTTTTGGGATATCTTTGCATGATTATGAAATGGTTTAAGATTTTAAAAATGATTATTATAATTAGATTGATGAAGTGTTTCCTTTATTAATAATAATAATAATAACAATTATTAATATCGTTGTTACTATTATCCTTACCAGTGGGATGAGGAATTTGTGTGTAAAGGTTGTTAAGATATACACGATTTAATTCCTCAAACATTGCTATATATATTCCCCATGATTATTGGTTAGTGATTTAAATTAGAATTTTTATAACAACAAGAACATTTTAAGGTAAATTGATTTAGATGGAACTATGATGACTCTTGAAAAATTAAAATTCACAAAGTAAATTATTTCAAGGTGGATTTAGATTGTACCTTATGATATTATGTGCTTTAGACATGCATTGTAGGGATCGTAGTGGAGGTTGGAATAAGCTATGTTAATTTCCTTACTGGCTTTATTAATTATCATTGTCTTGTAATGTGATTGTTATTCTTGCAAAGTTATTGTAACTTAAAATGAAATGGTGTTGTCATTTTATGGCAATGATATTGTAGTTTTATTGTTATGGATAACACATAAGATGTAAGGTGATTATTATTTTTGCAAAGTTAATGTGATATAAATATAATGTGTTTATTATTTCATGGCAACGTTATTGTAATTTTTATTGTTATTGATAAACATATATGGTGGAATGTCCTTGAATTAAGTACAATAAATTATTCTAAGTTAGTAAAAGAGGGTTGTTGTTCATTTAAATAATATTGTACTTGGTTGGTAAACCTTCCATGTGCTTGGTCTTCTTGTGTCGGGCGGGATGTAGACACCTCCATGTTCCTCAGAATAGTTGCCAGCTCTGAGACCTTAAATGGTTAAAATCTATGGGAACCTGGGCTTGAGCATTGCTTATGTGTCTTGGAGGTCCTAACCATTGCAGGGTAGGATGGGAGGGTAGTCAATCTTACTTATTGTCAATTGATCATTGTTAAATGCATGTAGTTACTTGTTGTACGTATTATGTCGTCTTGTTGTGTTCATCTTGGTTTGTGTCTTGTTCGTCATTGGGTGGCGATGCAGAGTCGAATGTGTTTGTTTCTCTTGTACACGTGCGCACACACTTTTAAAAGCAAAAAAATAAAAAAATGCACTTGTTATATGAGGTTTGTCATCGTAACGAGGAGGAACGTTACATATGGTATCAGAGCTGGTTCGACCCATGACTTGGGATCGCTACGGCTTTTGTTGACATGATTTGATTATACTGTTGCTAAAAGAGTTGATTGTGTGCGTGCAGGTAATCATGGTTAGAGGGCACCGCGGAGGTAGACGACGAGGTGCTAGGGGAGGAGGCGCGACGCCCCCAGTAGCATCCACACTAGAGGGGTCTAACCCCCAAGGAGACGAGCAGGTTCTCTAACATGAGAAGATAGCAGTTGGTGATGTAGTCAGGATGATGAGGTCCTTTCAGTGCCTGTTTGAGGCACTAATCAGCCATTTGGATAGAGATGAGGCCAGGGCATTGACACCCGCTGAGGTTTTGCCGTGCACACCTGCCGTTACTGGTAGCATTCACCATGAACTCGAGAAGGTCAAATTTCCCAAGTTATTTGGTGCCCCGGATGGCGTAGCCACCGAGGCATGGTTGGAGAACATGGCGATGTTCTTCGTACTTTGCGATTATACCTCCAACATGAAGGTCTACATGGCGATCTTTCAACTGAAGAGGAGCGCTCTTCTATGGTGGAAGACACTCCTACTGCAGTTGAACATGGTCGTCGAAGACGTGTCATGGGAACTATTTGAGGAATGGTTCCAAGAGAGGTACCTTTCAGAGGAATTCATTGAGCATCAGCTCAATGAGTTCAACACCTTACGACAGGGAGGTTGTACGGTGCCCGAGTACGAGGCACGTTTTATGGAGCTTCTCTGGTATGCTCCGCATCTTAACACAAAGAAACTTAAAGTCAATAGGTTCATGTTTGGCCTTAACGGTAGCCTGCATGCAAAGGTTAGGATTTTGATGTCTCAAACCTTGCACGATGTCGTCCAGAAGACCCTCATAGCAGAGGAGGAGCTTATTAGTGGGGGTCAGACCAGGACTCCAGCGAGACCAGCAAGGCAGCTTTCATCTAAAACATAGCAACAAAAGACACCAATGAGACATACGCCAGGATATCATGGCTTCCAGAGGGGATCCACTTTCACCACACCCCGATGACCATCGCCTCAATAGCGGACACCTTATCAAGGACCACGGCATCAATAGTAGCAACAGTTTAGGCCTGTTCAGCAGAACAGACCAGGGTTCTAGGCCGGTGGGCCATCATCTTCTACTTCGGGTACCAAGACTACTGGGCCGAAGAAGGGGTGTTGGACATGTGGGGAGCCACACTACCAGCACGACTGTCCTCTAGAGAGAACCAGAGCGTCTGGATCAGCCAGGCCCACTACCATGGGATATATGGGCAAGGCCCATCGGATTCATGCAGTAGTGAATAAATGTCAGGCAGAGCACCAGTCGACTATGCTCGAGACGATAGGTACCATCACTGACTAGACCCTTAGTGTTTTGATAGATCTTGGTGTTACCGAGAGTTTCATTTCTGGTGCAGTGCTAAAAAGGATTAAGTTAAAGGCAGTCGAATAGGATGAGTTTAGCTTTGTGGAGATAGCCTCAAGAGCCAAACAAAAGGTTGGAGGAAAGGTTACGGGTTGTGCCCTTAACCTGGGAGAGTTTTTCACGAGGGCCAACTTGTACATCATGATCTTATGATCTTATGATGTCGTAATTGGTAAGGGTTGGTTGGAATCGCATGAGGCGATACCCAACTATAAGAAAAAACAGTTGAGCTTGGTCGATGACAATGGATAGAGACATGTGATTGTAGGACGGAACCAAGAAGTTTCCCTGAAGTTCGTCTCTTCCTTATAGTTACAGAAGAGTATGCGCAAAGGGTGCAAGCTTTATGCGATCTTTGTGATAAACGAGAAGGGAGTAGAGGAAGGTCTAGAACACCTTCCAGTGGTGAGAGAGTTTGCGGATGTGTTTCCAGAAGAGTTACCTGGGACGTCGCCAGAGAGGGAATTAGAGTTTACCATAGAATTGAAACCAGGGACCGAACCGATAGCAAGAATGCCTTATCGTCTGTCGACCCCGTAGTTACAAGAGTTTAAAATGCAACTGAAGGAGTTGCTAGACCTGGGACTGATATGTCCTAGCGCGTCACTGTGGGGTGCACCTGTTATTTTCATATGAAAGAAAGAAGGATCATGGAGACTTTGCATTGACTACCATCAACTGAACAAGGCTACGATCAAGAACCAGTATCCCTTGTCGAGAATTGATTATCTATTCGATCAAATGAGAGTATGACGGTGTTCTCCAATATCAATTTGTGATCAAGATATCACCAGTTACGGATCAAGGAGGATGATGTCCCTAAGACCGCCTTTAAGACGAGGTTTGGACATTACGAGTTTATTATTTTACCATTTGGACTGAGAAACACCCCAGGAGTATTTATGAGTTTGATGAACAGGGTGTTCCACGAGTACTTGGACAAGTTCGTCCAAGTGTTCATAGACGATATTTTGATTTACTCTCGTACGACGGAGGAGCATGAAGAGAACTTGTGCTTGGTACTACAGTTTATGCGAGAGCACAAATTGTATGGGAAGTTGTCCAAATGCTCTTTTTATCAATCGAGGATTCACTACTTAGGGCATGTCATCTCTAGTAAAGGTATCATCGTGGATCTAGCCCAGATCAAGGCTATTGTGGAATGGCCTACGCCAACGAATGTCATGGAAGTGCATAGCTTTATGTGTTTAGAAGGATATTACCGATGGTTTGTCGAGGGATTTTCGAAGATAGAAAATTTGATCATGAAATTGCAAAAGAAAAACAAGAAGTTTGTTTGGACCGAGAAATGCGCGGAAGCATTTCGGAGGCTTAAGAAGTTGTTGACGATACCACCAATACTAAAGGTCCCTAACATGAATGTAGACTTCTTGGTATGCACAGACACATCCAAGGAAGGTTTAGGCGAAGTCTTGGTGCAAGACGGACGAGTGATTGCTTACATTTCGAGGAAACTGAGAAGGCATGAGGAGAACTACGCAACGCATGATTTCGAGTTATTAGACATCGTATATGCCTTGAAGGTTTGGAGACACTACCTTGTTGGATGAAAATTTTCATTAAAGACTGAGCATTGTGGACTGCAAAACATTTTTACGCAAAGCGACCTGAAAGCATGACAACGACGTTGGTCGGAATTGCTTAGCGAGTACGACTTTGAGATTTCTTACATAAAAGGAACAATGAATCGAGTGGTGGATGCTTTGAGTTAGAGACCAAACATATTTTTGGTGTTACCTCTTCAGACGAATCTATGTGACAAGATTTTCACTTTACAACGTGACGATGACTGGTACAAGGAGGTTGAGGGTTTTATCAGACAAAACACAATGATGGTACCACGATATGAGGGATTTTCTTTTGATAGTGATGGGTTATTGAGGTTTAAAAGTCGGATTTATGTACCACCAAACGACGAGTTGAGGATGTTGATCCTGAGCGAGGCTCATTGAGCAGTTTACATGGCTAACCCAGGAGTCATGAAGATGAGGGCAGACCTTAAACCCTTATTCTTTTAGAAGGGAATGAAGGCCGACATAGTCAACTATGTGGCCAGATGTCTTGAGTGTCAGCAGGTAAAGGCTGGACACAGACACCCAGCATGATTACTTCAACCACATGCCATTCTGGAATCGAAATGGGAGGTTATTTCGATGGATTTTATTGTTGGATTGCTACTGACGGCCAGGACACATGACTCAATTTTTTTAGTAGTAGACACTCTAATGAAGAGTGCTCACTTTATTCCTGTGCATATGACGTATCAGGCACCTAACATAGCTAGAGTTTTCATCAGTGATATTGTGAGGTTGCATGGCGTGCCTAACAAGATTACATCTGATCGAGGATCAATGTTTACTGGATGATTTTGGACGAGTTTCCAAGAGGCCTTGGGAACCCAACTTAACTTTAGTACTGCATATCACCCAGAGATTCATGGGCAGACTGAACAAATGAACCAAACCATGGAGGACATGTTGCACATGTATGTGATGGACCAACAAAAGCATTGGGAAGAATTCTTGCCTCTAGTAGAGTTCGCTTACAACAACAGTTACCAGAGCACCATTAAAATGGTGTCTTTCAAGTTTCTTTATGGGAGACTGTGTCAGAGGCCCTTGAGTTGGGATCGGCTTGAGGATAGGGCCCTGGTGGGACTAGAAGCGATCCAAGAAATGGAAGAGAAAATGCAAACCATAAGACAAAGAATTAAAGAAGCGCAGGATTGACAAAAGAGTTATGTCGATGCACATCAATTTGACCATAGTTACGAGGTCGGCGATCGATTCTTCTTGTGGGTTAAACACATAAGAGTTTGATTAAGTTTGAGAAGGGAGATAAAATCTCTCCTAGGTTCATGGGACCTTTTGAGATTTCAGAGAGAAAGGGGCCCGTGGCCTATCGACTAGCCTTGCCTGATTCCATGAGGTGTATGCACGATGTTTTTCATGTATCTATTTTGAGACATTATATTAGTGATCCTACACTTGTGATTGACATGAGTTCCTTACAGGTATCAGATGAGGGAGTGCTCATGGTTGAGCCATTCCGCGTCTTAGATCATTGGATTCAGCAGTTACGATGTCAAACGGTAGATCAGGTCAAGGTCCAGTGGGACAATTATAGTTCGCACTCGGCGACCTTGGAGAATGCATATGATATGCCCCATCAATTTCCATTTTTGTTTGATAGATAGACATATGATACCATGATACACTTATTTCGGCATTTATACTGAGAAACTTCAGGAAGAAGTTTAGACCAAGAGGGGGTGTATGTAACATCTCGCTCTAGCGCACTGAGAAAACATATTCTTTGAGGACACTTGCTCGCAAGTGATCTAGACTTTTATGATATTAAAACATATATCCTTGATTATGATGCGTTATGATAGATGACATGATGTTTTACTGCTTTGACATAGACCAGTGCTATTGATTTGGTTTTACTGAGTGTGTAGGGTTTTTGACCTTGAGGATGCAGAGGCATCGACAGAACCCCTTGGACTCCAGATCGAGTCAGGGAGTGTGCTATTTGGGTTTGATTGATTTACTATGATTTTAGTACATTTAATTAGATGATTTGATGTGGACATGTCTGACATGATTGTTGATGATGCAGGCTGACGATAGCTTGCCGACCAGACTCACATATGGAGTAATGGGGCCACACACACGACTACCAGAGAGGTTGAGGGAGAGGGGTGGATAGCAGCCCTGCCACAGCCTACTAGCACTCCCGCCCTGGCTTGAATTGTAGGTTAACAATTACCTAGTTCGAGAGGATCCACGATGCCATGAGGGCAGACTGTGACAATCGCTCACGATGACTCTAAGGGATGCGCAATAAGGTGGGGGCCTTATTCCTTAGAAGCCCTTAGTCTCCCACAAGTTCACCTGGCAGAGTGTTGACTCCAGGGGTTATTGATGTCTACCAATTAGTCAAGAGGCGAGTGGCACCCTTGGAGCACGTGGTGCATCCTGAAGGGCACGTCACGCAAAAGAAACACAAGAGGCAAGTGGCACCCTTGGAGCACGTGGTGCATCCTGAAGGGCACGTCGTGCAAAAGAAACACTAGAGGCGAGTGGAACCCTTGGAGCACGTAGTGCATCTTGAAGGGCATGTCGCATTGATGATGTCAAAGGAATGAACCTAGATGGCCATAAGACTAATATCTCATTAAGAAATTTTAAAACAACCTCCCTAATCAAAATTTCGCCTAGTTCAGAATCTAAGTCCTAAGTCTAAAACTTCGCTAGGGGTGAAATTTTGTCTACCCTTAAGAAAAATACCTTATAAAAATAAAATAATAAATTTTAAACAAAAAACCCCTTAAGTAATAGTTGTGGAATTCATAAATTTTTGGGTAAAATGAAGAGAGTAAGAACTTAATTAAAATCTGTGGATATCAAAGGTAAAGAAGAAATAAATTATTTGACTTGTAAAAGTGTAAAAAGATATTAAATTAATAATAAAAGGAAAAGAGTAAATAGCGCAACTACCATTTTGGCTCTAATAAAAAGGGGAAAGAAGGGAATAATAAAAATTAGGAAATTAAGGAATGGGGGAAACATATTAAGGGAAAGAGGGGAACTTATGGTAAAAAGGGAGCTCAACATAGTAAAGAATTTGCAATTAAGAACCTTCTAATTTGAACTAAATTAGCAACTTAATTTTAGGGAAAGTATTTAAACCTGTAAGGGAATCTAGGAGCACCTAGGAGTAAATTTAGGAGCAACTCTAGGTGGGTGAGGGAAATGAGACAATTTTTAATTTAAAGAAAATAATTATTGGAGGAAAGAGGGGGATGGATGACACTTGTGTGAAGGAGAATATTTAGAAGATTTCTATTAAAACTTAATTTAAATGTGATTTAGGGAAAGATGAAAGTTCTAAAATGTAAGGACCCTTAATTATAAATTATAATTAATTTAATAATGTAATCCTAAAAAATTAGCTAAACTATAATTATTTATGAAAATAACCTTAACTAATTATTTGTTATTAATTAGTTATTCTTGATTATGATTAATTTAAGTATAATTAACTCTTTAATCAATATGGTTAATGATTGATTTAAATATTAATTAATTCATTAATTAATTAAGTATTAAATAAAT
>ML812172.1:21918-35788 GCA_009831015.1 Picea engelmannii
AATTACCGACTTGGTTAATCCTCAATGGGGATTTAACCTAATAATAAAAATAATAATAATGACATGATTAATCCACAATGGGGATTTAATCCAATAACAAAATAATAAGAATGCCCTTCGCAGTTACATTATTTCAACATGTGTGACACTTGTAACTCATCCAAGAGGGGTCACTCTTGGCTCCCAAGTATAAAATAAATCCTCCCCTCCCTCATTTCACACATCTACTCTTGGTATTATTACCATATCAAAATCTCTCCTTCTCTTCTCTCTCTCTCTTCTTGTTCTCATTCTTTCTTCTCAAGCTTATGGCAAGTATTTGTTCAAGTTTTATTTTATTCTAATAAAAAAAGCTTTGGAGGATCCATGGTGTTAAGAGTTTTCTTGGTGCCATCTTGCTATATATGAGGTGATCTTGTTCTTGTTTGTTTTTCTTGTGTATGTTTAGCTTATAGATCTAGAGCAGGAACTTCAAGCAAAGTATTTTGTTTGGATGGATTTATGGTATTATTATCACAGATCTAGTGAATTGTTTATTTGGGTATTACAAATTGTTTTGTTTTACCATCTAGATTTACTCACATCCTCTCTATTTTTGTAGCTTTTCTCAAAAGACTTGCAGGTTACCTAAGGTTTTGGAGTGAAGATTTCAGATCTGAAAATCTCTCTTTCTATCCACTTAAACCCTCTAAAAATTTATGTTTCTTATTTATGTTCTATTCTGTACATATTTGGGCATTCTAAAATACTTAAAAAGAGCTTTTATATATTATATACTTTTTGAAATTTATACAAAAAATTTATGGTTATTGCTAACATAAGTTTTCTCAAGTTTTTGGTGTTTTTGCATCTTTTCGAGCAAGTTTTGTTTGTTGATTTGTTGCATGCATGCACTAAAAAGATGAGGATTTACAGCCCAAAAGGGGCCCAAAACATCAAATAGAGCCTCCTAAGTTGGGGTAACATCTTCCCAAGTCTTTCTCCTTCTTTCTTACATTGTAAGCAAGCCCCAAGAGAGTCTCTAGGGCTTGCACTTCTCATAAAAAGTAATTTTCTGCATTTTTCTTTTATTTTGCCTACACCTTGCATAGTGGATTGGCCTAGCCACCCATGCAAAATCGTAAGGTTAGGAATTAGATTTAATTTTCTGTTTTAAGTTTCATCTTGTTTGTCCCACTTGTCCTTAAGACAAGATTGTGTGGTTAGGTTTACTTGCTTTCCTTTTCAAGTTATTTCCTTTCTTGCAATCTTTTTCCTACACCTAGCAAAGAGGCTTGGCTTTGCCACCCATGCTATATCGTGAGGCTAGTTTAGTTTCTTAGATAGATGACAGTTTATGCTTCTAGTTGCTCTTTCAAGTTCATATGATATCTTATAGTTTAGAAGAATTTATTTCCATTCACTTTGTTTCTTAAGCCTATGGAGGCATAGTCTAACTCTTGTACATTTCTTTCAACCACTTAACTCGAGTAAACTTAATCATTTACTCAATTCATCTTAATCTTAAGGGATCAATTTATTTAGTTTAATTAGAACACCCTCAATTGTTGCAACTTGCGCCATCAAACAAATAACTTGTGGAGGTGGCTTGGGGTGCTAGATCAGGGATGATCTCACGGTACTATGTGTCCCCCTTGTTGAGCACCCTTGTTTCTTGGATTGACCTATGGAGCTAGGGTAAGGCCTTATTTTCCTTGCTTCTTGAGCACCCAACAGTCTTTTTGGCCAAAGAGGTGAGATTTTTGGGGAAGTCATCTAGTCTAGGATCTACACTTCACCTAATTGAATTTTTGATCCTAGAAGTTGTGCATTAGTGCCCGTGGAGGCCATTTCTTCAAGTTTTATCTTTCCTCTGAAGTTGTGCATTGGTCTCTTGAGCACACCCCTTGAAGTTGTGCACCTCCTTTGGGGCACTTCATTGTTTGGGTGATTGAGTTGTGTTTGTTGTGTTGATGTAATCTTGGTCTATTTCCTTTCATTCCCTGCAAAATCAAAGTAGAGGTTAGATCTAACAAGTGCTTGCCTATTTCATTTGTTAATAGTTGTACATTGTTGTAGCATCTAATTCTTTATATTCTATATTGTGTAGATAGTTGTTTCATTTCTTTGTATCCATCTAATTGTAAAATTTTGTAAAGTCAGTCTTCCTAATCTCTTGTTGTAATTTTAGTTGACCCCTTTGCCCAACCTTAGGCACTAGTCTTACTTGTCCTAGGGAAATGTTTGCATTTCATTGAAGGTTGCATTTGCATTGCTTGCTTCTCATATAGGCTAGTTCCCCCCCAAACCTTTAACTAATTAAAATTAACTACTAGAACACATCTAATAACTAACATAGTAACTAGGGTCTACCCCCCTTGGCTTTCCTAGGAGTAAGACTAGACGGAAGGAGTTCAAGTCGAGATGACAGTGGGATTGTAGTTAGGCATTGTGCCTCCGAGGACACACTAAGTGGATTGAGACTTAGTCCACATTTGCAAGTGTGTATAAGGACGGAAACAGTGGAAATGGACGATGACCTTTCATAAACCCACCCAGTGGCAATGCAATCCTAAGGGAACCAACTTGCTAGGGAATTCTAGCATTCCCCCCTAGGTATGGACAAGTCAAAAGGAATAAAGTCCAAGCACACGTCATGAAGCAAAAGAGAATTAAATGCACATATTCAAATGTTTTGAGAATCAGAGTGACACATACCAAGATACCCGAACTCATTACCTCATGGAGCAAGACCCACTGCTACTTTAGAACTAGGCTGATGGGATGGATTTTGTTGTTGCTGATAGAATGGAGGCGTTGAAGAAGAAGGATGGGCCCTCCAGGGCCAGGCTCAAGTCAACATGGATCTCGATACTCCATGTCTAAGACCTGTGGGCCTCGAGACATAATCTCCTTAGTTATCCCTAGGATAGAGGATAAAATCTGGCTCCAACTCGAGGACATGTGCTCACCGTAGAGTGCATGAGAACCTCGACATCTCTGGTATGACCTGTGACCTGCTAGATCTCAACAGGACTGATTAGTAATCATTTGGGGTGGTGATATCACCCTTGTCTCATATATGAAAATTAAATACAATTAAGCAATCATATATAAAAATGGAAATACAACTACTCTAGCATGAAATGCAGATGGTATATACAATGAATGCAAAATGCCTACCTCCTTACCTACACTTACCTGTGAAGTCAAGTCTCTGCCCCCTAATGGGGTTTAAGGAGGTGTCCACCAACCGGTAATGGATGTCTTCTTCCGTCCAACGTCCATTATCGGTCTTTCTTCCAACTCTGAAGGGTCCAAGCCAAAATTGCTCACTCCCTTCTTTGTATCCCACATCCAAACTATATCTCCCTCTTTATAATCCTTGGTCTTAAATTTGGTTGTCTCTTGCACAACCCTAGTGTATTGTTTTGAGGGAGGTGGGTGGGATTCTGTTGTGAAGACTTCTTGCTGGGATGGTCAAATCAGTATGTCATCTTCTCCTTTCTTTAATAATTTGACAGCCCTGACTTCTTTATCCTTATATTTTTTTAGGATTTGTTGATACTCCTCCATTTTCGGCCATTGTATTTGATCAAAGTCTTCCTCTGAAGCAAAAGGCAAATCATCAAGGGAAAATATAGGAAGACTCTCTTTTATTGGTTCATGTGTCTCATTAGTTCCAATATCATTACCAATTTCTTGCACATGGACCTTGGTCATTGGCACATTCAAGAGGCGGCTTATTGTTCCATCATTCATAGGCACATTAATATAAGTGAGATCCATCTCTAAGGTGCCTCCCAGCATTGCGACAAACTTCAACGATAATAGCATTCCCCACACATCCAGGACATCCACCACCACAATATCCATGTGGATCACTCTCTCGAGGTATCTTCCAAGGCATAATTCAACATTCTCAACTACCTCATGAGTGGGTATGGCCCTGGACTCAAAACCGCATACATTCA
Organism: Picea engelmannii; assembly: GCA_009831015.1. Taxonomy (NCBI): domain Eukaryota; kingdom Viridiplantae; phylum Streptophyta; class Pinopsida; order Pinales; family Pinaceae; genus Picea; species Picea engelmannii. The sequence continues at coordinate 25,872 of ML812172.1, forward strand.
GGTGACCTTTAGGCCTAATTTTTCTATGACCTTCAAAGACATCATGTTAGCACCTGCCCCTAAATCAAGCATACAGTTGTTAAGACATTTTTTATTAATCAACAAGGTCATGAAGAAAGGTGGATGTCCATCATACTGAACCCTAAATTGATCTACTTGTAACATGATAGGAGGGTCCATTGATCCATCTGAGCTTTTGAAAAAATTATCGAACGTTTCCTTTACAAATGGGACTTTGATGACTTCTCTTAAGGGAATGGTTACGTGCATTTTTGCTAGTGCACCCTCAAAATCAAAGTTCAAATCTACTTTGTTAGTCTTGGGAGGATTCTTAGGAAGAAGTATGTTCATGGGTGGAGGTCTTGTTTGTGAGATCGCAAGACCAGTAGAGAGAGGTTGGTTCATTCTTTTTTGTCTAGTATATACTTGGAATTCTTGTTTCTTCAACTTTTCTCTTGATTCTTGGTCAAGGTTATTTAATACCACCATCCTAGCCTTCTTGGCTACTTCCTTTATGCCTTCTCTTCAAGTGTAACATTAAGGCAATATTGAGGATTTTCAATGGTATGGTTAACTATTTTTACTTGGTCATAATTTGATCTGGATTTTATGAGCAGAACAAAATGACTACAAATTATTAATAGGTGCTTAACAAAATAACAGAGATACAGTAAAACTGGTTTTCTATTCAATAAGGAAATTAAGTTAAGTCGTTTTGACCAAGGATAAATGACTTATCCCCGGCAACGACACCAAAGATGTTGCCGTCCTAATACACACTTGCAAACGTGAGCAAAGTCCAATTCATTTAGTGTGTCCTTGGAGGCACAATGCCTAGGTTCACAGTCCACACTGTCACCTTGATTGGAACCTCTTCCTTCTAGGCTTACTCCTAGGGAAGCCAAGGGGGGTAGACCCTAGTTACTAGATGTGATTTAACTTTAAAGTTGTAGGAATTGGTTTTAATTTGTTAAAGGTTAAGGGGAAAACTAACCTGTGGTGCTAAGGCAACAAATGCAAAGTGCAAGATTTTCAATGACAAGCAAACCCTTCCCTAAGTCAACTAAGACTAGTGCCTAAATGTTGGGCAAGGGGTCAACTAAGTTTTGAGGGGGGTTCAATTACAAAATATTACAAGTAAAACTAGATTACAACTATCCCACAACAACGATACAATTACAGACACAAAGAATAAGAAATGCTACAAGGATACAAGATATACACAAGATACAAATGAACAATATTAAAGGTGCCAAAGTGTGAGATTTAAGAGATATTTAAAGTTAAGATCAATCACATAAGGCCAAGCATGCCCCAATAACACTTACTCTATTGGACTGCTTTTCAATGGAAATCACTAAAGCACTCAAGATTGAACAAGATGATGCCTCTCCAATGGGATACTCAACTTCTTCTTGAACCACACCACAAGAGCATAAGATAAGAGATGTAACTACTTGGAAACTCAATGCTCAAGAAATATAACACTTAGATATTCAAACCACAAGATGCATAAGTGATTGATAAAAATGAAAGTACTTGCAAGATAGACTTCTAAAAAACCATCAACAAATATGCCAAAGTAAAGATTGTCTAGGAGACTAAGTGGTTAGGAGTTGTTTAAAGATTAGATAAATTTTATTTGCCCTCCCCCTAACTAAGTGTTTGAACCTTAAACCTCCTCCTCCTATTGTCAAATGGCTGCCGGATGCTCAAGATAGTAAGGCAACGAGGCCCACCCTAGCTTTCACAGCCAACCCTGCAGTAAGAGTACTTCCCAGAAAGAACACATGCCTGGTGCGCCACGAGACAGTCCCCTGCCACTACCCTCCGTTGTTTTCCTCAAACCCGTTTTAGATGCTGAAGATGGTGGAATTAGGTTGTCCTAGTTGGTCTAAAATGTTATTATGACTTATGGGTAAGTCTTAAGATGTGTTGTGAGTGTTTTAGATGACTTTTAAGTGTCCAAAAAGTATGATTTAAGCCCAAAACCAAAACTTAAAGTGACTATTGCGAATGTGTTATAACTTATGAAATTGCAGCATGTAAACACATAAGAACTTGTAAATAGAAGCTGAAAAATAAAGAGACATTCACATCATCATTTGATAACCCATAACATGTGTTAAGTATATGAAAAGATGTGCCATGAAGAGGGCAAGAACAACTTGCCAAAAGGAACAACACATGAGATTTAAACCATTTACACATAGGCTATTCCATGAAGAAAGCAAGCTAAAGACTTAAGTAATTGCTGAAAATAAAATCAACCATACACCATTTACTTGCCAAATGATATGAGAACTTGGAAACACAAGAGGCTTGCACAAAGTAAAAGAATTGCTTTAAGACATACTACTTGACCATGTGTGTATTATGCATGAGATATAAAAAACTTAAAGCAAGTAAAGATATGTGCCTCAAAGACTTAAGCTATGATTTATTGCATGTATGACCAAAGCATAAAAAGATTGCAAATTATTTAACCATTAGCACATGATCATCACATTACTAATCTAGCCATACGATATTGGGGTTTACTCTCTCAAGGTGTAGGCAATTAAATCTTAAGCAAAACTTGAAAAAGGCAAACCACTCACAATGGCACAAGGTGGAGGTCAAGCCTACCAATATTGTGCCAAAGAGGGTTGTAAAAGAAATACTAACACTTATTATTGCAGCCCTAGCCACATAACCTTGTCCTAATGACAAGTGGGGCAAAAGAATCAACAAATAAATGAAATAAGCTAAGTCCTAGCCCAATGATTTTGGGGCGTTGGCTGAGCCAATTTCTCTCCTAAAGTGTAGGCAACAAATGCTTTGCAAAATAAACTTACAATGGCTGAAAATACACAATAGAATGCAAGCCTTAAGAGAACTTCTCGGGGGCTTGCTACAATGCTAGAAAAGATGGGAGATAGAAGAGAGAAGTTACCCAACTAGTGAGGAAGCCTTTGAGGTGTTGTATGGGTGGATTTGAGTAGCATATCCCCTTGTTTCTGGTAAGAACCTGCAAAAACCAGCAAGCAAATGCTTGCTGGAAATGTTGCAAAACACAGCAAAGTCAAGAAAATGTTTTGTTTTTTATGCAAAAATGTTTCACATAAAATATCCTAATGAAATGTAAAATTATTTGACCTATCTAAGATGGTTAGTTAACTGAAATATATGATGAAATGAAATAGAAATATAGGACTAAACAAACTAGGAGTTTATGTAGAGTTTGAGGGAAGACTCCTTCTTGAGGCTTTCTCAACAATCCCTTGAAATGAACCTGCAAAACTTAAGACAAATAGTGAAGCTTAGAATAGATAATGTGTATGGATAAGCTAACTACTTGAAATACTTATAAGAAACTAGCTACCCAACACAAATAAATCAGCAAGACTACTCTTTGCTAATCTACCAAATAAACTACTTCATTCAAGATCTATTCAACACAACCCAAATGAACTCAAATACCACAATATCACCTCATGTGAAGAATGCAACCAGAATACTCTTGGTGATCCAAAAATCCTCCAAAGTTTTATTAATCCAAAGTGAGAGTGTTGCAGCAACAAGTTGCTCCAAGACTCTCAAGAGCATATGAGTGCAATGGCAAGATGGCAAGAGCAAGAGAGTGGGGTGAAATTCCAGTATAGTAACACTAGCTCAAAGAATGGTGATGAAATGAGAGGGAGAGGGATTTATTTATACCTCAAAATGAAAAATGAAGACACTTGGATGGATGCCAAGTGTTGCAAACACAAGCAATGGAGTGAATCTCAAGGAGGGGGGCGCACCTCCTTAGGGTTTTGACTTGGATGAGTGAGGTGGAATGTGAGGTGGAGTGTGGGGATCATGTAGGGGTGAGGTGGTAGGTTAGGAAGGGCGCATGACCTTTAGGAGGGGCCCACATATCAAATGCAAGGGTTTTTCTAAGGTTTGGGTGTGAGGGGGGCGCAAATCCCCCTAGGGGGCGTGAGGAAATGAGTGAGGGAAAAGGTGAGGGGGTGTGTGAATGATATAAGGTGGATTGGGTAGTCTAGGGATGACCCTCTTTTCTCTTTTCCATCTCTACATTGACCCATTAACTCATTTTTACAAAAATTACAATTTTGACTTAACAATTAAAATTGTTGTTTTAACTGACTTTGACTCCGGGTGGACAAATGATTGGCAAAACTTGTCCGACTGAGCTGAAACTTGGTCCATGGGTGTAGGGGGTGCCTTTCCATTTTATTTGAGCACAAATACCCCTATCAAAAGCCCAAAGACCTATTTTTTACAATAATTGCTTAAAAACATTTAATTAATTAAATAATTAAAATCCCCACCTTAGGAAAATTAATTAAATTTAATTAATTAAAAAAAACCTATCTAGACTCGACGAAATTATGTGAAACTTTCTACAATGTCTAACATGGTCATTTACATCATTCCTAAACAAGAGCTACCAAAGGATGAGACCATTAGAACGTCGTTCACCACTTTGGAGGAATTCTTGCAAGTGTGAGGGAAAAACTCATGGGAAATCAATTAGGCTGAAAAGCCCAATTGACAACCTGAGGATAAAAAACCCTCAGTGAAAAGAACTCTCCCAATGAAAGCATCCCAAGGTACCTGACCTAACTATGATCCATGCAGACCTATTACATTATTAACCCATGCAGGGGTGCAGAAATTTCTTTTACAAAATTTTGTGCTGGAGGCATAAAATGCCCAGTAGAACCAAACTGTCTTCAACATATTAGAATTTGATGATGCATATCTTCATGGCACATGAAGTGACCCCCTAGTTGAATAGGCGGTCAACACCACCCAATGTCACCACAATGGGACAAAACTTTCTCTTTAGGGTGGTAAGGCCCAGGGTAGACATCCCCGGTGACCTGGGGTTTTGAGAAGGAAAAAAGGATAATAAGACAAGGATAAATTCCTCCCCTCACAAGTCACCACCGAGCAGATAGTCTTGGCTAAATAACCAATAATAAAGTAAACCCCCAAAGATATACCTGCCTGGGACAAAGAAACAAAAAATAATATATGCAAGCTATTTCAATGGGTTAGTACTTCATATAAATAGATGACTATCTGAATAACATATAAGCAATTTGGCAATAAATGTTGACGAAGTCAATGTTTATCAATAGCAATGAAAATTATATCATTTCACCAATAAATATTGGAACAATATGGCATTCAATGTAACCAATCAACACTTCATTCAATAAATGCCTTAAATCACCATTCAATTTGCTTATAAAGTAAAACGTTTGTTGCACAAATGTTATAATATCCAAGGATGATGACAACAACAAGTTAGTTAGGTTAGTTCTTAGGCTAGGGTTAGTAGTTAGGGTTTGATTCAAAGGGTTTTGAGAGTTGTTTGTGAGAAAGGTCACTTCAGCGCATGTGGTCTTGGGATCAGTGCCTTAGGGTTAAATGGAGTCAATAGTGTAGGACACAAGAGTTGAAGGAGACAAGGTAACTAGGTCAAGGACTAGAGGGAAGGGATTTGGAGTGTTGCTAAAGCAAGGCCCCAAAGTCAAAATCCTAGGGGAGAGAAGCTCACCTTGGTGTAGGTAAACTAGGCCTCGGTGCTCTCTCCTCCTTCCTTAACTCAATGACAAAACGGCTAGCTGAAGGATGAAGCAATAAAAACAAGACTAGAGGGTTTGATGAAGCAAGGTGTTGCTAGAGCAAGGCCTTTTCAGCAAACCCTAGAGAAAAAATGGCCCTAAGTGTAGTATACCTAGGCTTAAGACGTCTCTCTCTTCTTGGCCTCTAGATAGTATGGCTAGCAATAAATGAAGAGAGAGAGAGAGTGTAGCAACAGCTAGGCTCTCTTCTTCTTCAATGGCTGAAAATCTCTCTCAAAGGGGACATGAGACAAGGACCTACTTGTGTGCTTGTCACCTAGGGTTTTATTCAGCAAAATCATAAACATATGCAAGAAATTAAACTACAACTATTCATTTAAGAAGTTTTGCAAAAATACTTACAATTCACCAAGAAATATCAATGCAAACCCTAATTGTAACACCTTCCTTCAAGAGAAATGCCCAAACATGCCAAAATAATCCTCCTTCAACAAGTGCGCATCACTGGATCAGCCAACAACCCAAGAGAGGGTGCAAATTTCAGACCTCACTAATGAGTGAGTAAGTTGTGATGAAAAAATGAAGGTAAAAATCCCTCATTTATAGAGTACCATGACCTAATTTTACATTTTAGGTCATGTAAAAGGCCGACAAGGCCAAAATACTAAAATCATATTGTTTTACATTAAAATGTTAAATCTAAACCCTAATCAAGCTGAAAAGAGATAAAAATCCTCTCTAAGGGGGACGTTAGCCCCTTCTAGGGCAAATGAAGCATCCTAGAGCAAAATGTTAGCCCTCCTTGGGCTTCTCCAACCTGCCACACGTGCCATTGTTGCCTAGTCTACCTCCCAAGACGTCTAATAGGCTAGATGACGTCATGGTCATCAAGAGTGACATCTCAGGCCTTCCAAGGCCAACGTTCCACTGAAAAGGGCTCAACCCCCTTAGGTCAAGCTGTGTCAGGGTGCCTCTGGTGGAACGTCCTCTTCTTCTTTGGTGAAAAGCCCCTGATCCATCTCTATCTTGTCTCTGCCCCTTGATGGGGTCTCAGCATCCACCTAATGGGCTCTTCAGCACCATGGAGGTCCGAACTGATCATATCCCCATGTGTACCGATCCAAAATGGTACCTGTCCATCGGGCATGGTCCTGCACATCAAAAGCTATGCCCTCCATGGGCTCATCAGTCACAAGGATCATAGCAGTGTCAATCACATCTCATCATCAATATGATTAAACATGTGCATAAAATCCCTAATGCATCAGTTAATAGCTCAAAGATGTTACACAAGCCTACAATACAAGTCTAGAGAAAAGGACAAGGCGTCCTATTGGGCTAGTGTCAACAGAAGAAGGAAAGTTCCTGGAAGAAACCTCATCCAAGCCATGTAAGTGGGTGATGTGTTCAGGGGATGTCCAAACATGTGGTGCAGTGAGGGCCAAGGATGCAAAATGTTACCTGTGGGTGTTGTTGTCGTCCTAATACACACTTTCAAACGTGAGCAAAGTCCAGCTCACTTAGTGTGTCCTTGGAGGCACAATGCCTAGGTTCACAGTCCACACTGTCACCTTGACTGAAACCTCTTCCTTCTAGACTTACTCCTAGGGAAGCCAAGGGGGGTAGACCCTAGTTACTAGATTTGATTTAACGTTTATGTTCTAGGAGTTGGTTTTATTTTTTTAAAGGCTAAGGGGGGAGTACTAGCCTAAGATGCTAAGGCAGCAAATGCAAAGTGCAAGATTCTAATATGACAAGAAAACCTTTTCCTTAAGTCAACTAAGACTAGTGCCTAAGGTTGGGCAAGGGGTCAACTAAGTTTGAGGGTGGTTCAATTACAAAAATATTACAATTAAAATAAGTTGAAACTATCCCACAAACTAAAGATTGCAACTACATATACAATGAAAGACAAATATTACAAAGATACAAGATGATACAAAAGATACAAATTAACAAGATATACAATGATGCCTGTTATCCACCAGGTTGCACAAGCTGGATTTCCTGAAGAGCCGCCAAAGAATGAGAAAACAGTGCACATACATGCAGAATTCAGTGATTCAGCAGGCCCTGAAAAGGCCCCTTTTCCCGTATTTCCACTATTGTAATAAGTGTTCTAAGTATGAGAGAATGTAAAAGGCTATTGGCCACCCTTGATCTGGGAGTGGGCACATACTCCGGAGTGTTTTTTCACTTGTTAATTATTTTTTTTTCTCCTTACCTTAATGAGAAGATTAAATAATTTCTGAGTTTTTTCACTCGAAAAAAGACTTGCTCCAAAGACGAAGTATGTGTTGACAAGCAGGTCTTGGCATGGAAAATCCAATTTCTAGTGTCAGAATGTATATAAGCTCATACTAGAACATAGTGTCCGGGTTAATTGGAAATTACGACTAAGTCTAATAGGTTTTTTTTAAAGTTTAGGCGAATTAATTAAATTCCCACAAAATTGGAATTTATTAATTTTGAGTCAATAAGTGTAAAAATATGGCATCAGATGTTGTCAGATGCCATGTTTACAATCGTTTTCGGGTCCAGAGCATGGTGTAAACCCCTATTTCCCATCTTTTGAGGCTAAAAAGCGATTATTATCGCTAAAAAATCAATTTTACTCAAAAAGATGGGAAATGGGTAATTAATTGAGTTTCCTAAATTTTAGGAAAAGCTGAGAACATATTTTAAAGTTGGTTTTAAGTGCCCCTAGTTGACTAAACATTAAAGTAAGTCAACTAAAGGGGGGGTCGACTCAATTAGATGACATGGCTTTTGGGGGTTCCTCTTGTATGTGGCCCACGCCTTCACTCTCATTTCCCCCTCACGTCATCTCCCACATGTAACCCTCATCTCCAATTTCACTCGCCTTTTCCTAAATTAGCGCCCTCATACGTAGGTTCACTCACCACTCTCACCTACGTAACACCTCCTTTCCACTTTAATTCACTTCACTCCTCACCTAATACACTCACGTCATCTCCCATTTAACTCACTCATACGTAACTCTTTACCATACGTGTGTACCCTTTTCAGCTATGCCTACGTAACTCACTCCACTCTAACCTTACGTAGCTTCCCTCTCTCTCCACTCTACGTAAGCCTCAGCTCCCCCTTAACCTACGTAAGCTTCCACTCATCCCATACATCACGCCCCCTCAACCCTTGCGTTGATTCCCTCAACCCTCACGTCATCTCCCACTCAACTATCTATCACTCTCATGCCCTCTCCACTCATGTACCCTTACCTCACCCTTACGTAAGCTTCACCTACGTAAGTTTCACTCATCCCATTTCCTACGTAATACACTCCACTCATTGCTAATTAAACTCACGCCTCCCCTTAATTCCCTCATCCTCATGCGTCACTCTTCTATTTCCTTTAATTACTCATCCCTTTCCCTTTAATCAATCGCCTCTCCCTAAATTAATGCCATTCAATCCTCTCATGCGCCTAACCCTAGCACATGCACTGCCTAGGGATCTCCACCCCCATGCCTATTTAAGAGAGGTCGACCCTCTTCAGGAATTTGGATTGAGTCTGGGTAAAGAAACTATGTAATACTTTGAAGCATTTGAATAAACAAGACTTTGGAGCACTTTTGTTGTGGATGCTATGTGTGGATGCTTGGATCTAATCTAGTCTTTATGAGGTAATCTGTATCTTGTTGTTTCAATCTTGTGTATCTATTTTAAAGGCTTAGAATGTATGCTATCATGCAGAAGGATAAGATAAATCTAGTTTGATTCACCTTATTTCTTCCTTAAATCATAGACTTTTATATTGCATGCGACGTTTTCGGCTAAACTAATATGCATATTTGAGTTTTGTTGTAGGGAAGACCTTTTAACAAATGTTTGCAGGATTGAAGTACATTGTTGCAGGTTTTTTTCAAGTTTGGAGGATTGATAGGTTGTTGCTTCAACCGTCATTGTCCAAGATCTTCAAAGGATTGAGCCCCCTCTATTCTTCATCAAAGGACCCCATCGCCTATAAGCTTTCAATGCTTGAAAAATTAAAAATATAAGGAATTTTCTTCTCCCTCTCATTTCTCTTTAAAAAACATTTGGTTACTTTCATTGCATGCTTAAGAATTTAGTTCTAAATCAAAAGTTTGAATTAGTTTCCTTTGCATGCAAAGTTTCTAGATCTCGTTAGAATCTTTTCAATTTAAAAGAAGTAGATCTAGGGCATTTTTCTAGTTGCTTTTCTCCTAGATTTGAAGCTAGTTAAATGCGTTGTTTTGAGTTCAAAATCAAGCTAAATAACTGTCTTATGCTTGCTGTTGTATGACAGCAAACATAAACAGTTAGAAGAGCCTAAGTTTAGTCCATGCA
>ML812173.1:0-31055 GCA_009831015.1 Picea engelmannii
TTTTCATATTGTATTTTCTCATTATGTATATATGTATGCTCATGATCACATGCTAGATTAGAGATGCTCTTTATTTTATTATATCATATATGAACAAAGGGTGATATCACCACCCTAGGGATTACTAATATCCTTTGTTGAGATTTAGCAGGCACAGATCATACCAGAGATGTTGAGGTTCTCATGCGTGTTGAAATATTGTAACTGCAAAGAGTATTCTATTTATTATTGAGTCATTATTAAATAGATCAATCCCCTTTTGTGGATTGATCATGTCAGGCATTGTAATTGACCAAATCACCTTTTTCAAATTGGTCAAACCCTAATTGTATTATGTAAATTAAGAAGTTGATCCCCAGGCCTAATTAAAGTGGTTTTAACCACTAAGAAGACAAGTCGACCATGCCCAATGAAGGGACATCTTTCTAGCACCTGTCAGTTTGTATAAATAAAGGAAGTCGTCGCCTCATTTGATCACTTACTCATTCGCTCACTCAGTGCGCAAGTTTGGTAGCTGCAGTTGGGACAAGAAGGAAGAGAGAGGCGCATTGCTCAATGGAGGATATTCCCTAGTGTTTGGTTTATTGTCTTGGCATTGTATTGGTTATCTATATTAAGGAAGTTTTGTTGGGTTTTCTCCCCCATGAGGGTTTCCCAGGATAAATGTTTTGTATCATGTGATTGTGTTTCTCTCAGTGATCATGTATATGCTATTGTTATCTAGTAAATTGAAAATAAAAATAATAATAGGTCAAAACTTAACATGGTTTTAGAGCTAAGCTGATGAGAGAACCTTTCACTGGATAAGAAGAAACGTCACAGTTGTCGTACAAGAAAATTAGGGATTTTTGTTGGAGAGGAATATTTGCCTAAAAACCATCTATAAAAGTGTGTCCTACCCTAGTGAATCTTTTGGCAGCTTGAGCGCACATTTTCAATGGATAGAGCCTCCAGAAAGTCAAACCCTAGTTTTTTACTGGTACCAGAAAACCAGAAAAACCAGGAAACCAGAACTAGTACCAGCCCAATTTTATGCAAGCTCAGTTTCAAGGGGTAAAATTTGGATTTTCAGAAATCTGAGTGCACCAACTTACTCACCTCAGCTCATCGAATCTAGTCCCTGGATCAGAATTTCAAAATTTGAAGTTTGAAAAATTAGGGTTTCCTCATAAAACCCTAAGTTGCAGTTGCAGTTTCAGAATGAGTTGCAATATCAGTTGAAGTATCAGCTGCAGTACCAGTTGCAGTCACCCTTGAAGTTTTAAAAGGGTTGGTAACTATTATCGCTACTACCAGATGGTGCCACTACCTGCAAATGTTATCAGAGGTATGTACTCACATATGTTTAAACTGTTAAGATTTAAAGGGTATTTGAAGGAGAAGGGATCTCTTTCCATAGATCCAAAAGGATCTCAAGATCCAACACATTCAAAAGAATAATGCAACCCAGGTTTGATTATTCTAATATGAGTCTATTTGTTATGACATTATGTTGATCTAGGTTGCATGTTGAAGCTATTACCATCATACTAACCTTTGGTCAAAATTACAGTCAAGGTATTAGATGGATTAAAGTTGAGATCATAGAGTTTATTCTCTAATCCAACTTTCTATCAAGATAGCATATTGTCTTAGTATAGAAGACAGGTTGAAGAAAGCATTGTTCATCTTGAGTGAAGGAGACTTGGAAGAAAAGCAACACACTCATTCTTGAGGACAAGACTTCAGGTTCCAAGTTTGATTAATTAAGTTGATAAGATTCAAAGTTGCACATGACAAAGTTGATAACTACCCCTTTACAAGTAAACACTATAGTTGAGGTAGCAGTCTTTGAAAAGTATTATACTTGGTAGCACGTGAGAATATTGAGATAAATGCTTAATGTAATCATTTGCCAGATACAACTAACATCTCCTCTAGGAGAAACTTCTCGTATTGGTTCCAGGTTGCCATGGAGGAATGTTTTCTCACAACACTAGAAGAGTGTTGACCTCATTTCTTATTGTATTTCTTACTTTTGATCTTTATTTTAGATAGGTCACAAGTGATATATCTAAAGGAGATTATGTGACGATTATTCGTGCTATTTTTTATTTACTATTATCAAAAGAGTATTATTCTTCTCTGTTGTTTTGTTGACCTCATTTCAGGTCATAGGTAATAACCCTAAGGAAGCTATAGTGAAGGTTGCAAAAGGAAACAGATTAGATGAGACATGAAGCAGACTATGTACATGACCATATATAGTCATGTACCAAAGAAGATGAAGAAGACGCTATCCTTTGAGATCCAGAGTATCTCATATGGAGATTGATTGTAAGGAGCAGAAGGCTCCAAATATGACCGAACATTAGAACAAAAACTCACAGTAAACTTGGTCAAAGTATAATGAAGCCACCTTGACGGGAAGCATAACTCAGTTGAAGTCTGACTCAGATTTTCATATTTAGACTTGGTATTCAACACTAAGTATACCCCATAATAGATGATGAAGTCCTTGTAGACTCAGAAGAATTCAAGAGTAAGCCTGATCTCAGAAATGATCATATGAAGAGACATCTCCCAAGACTAGGAGACAGATTCCATGAGAAGACTAGATCGTAGCTTTAGAAACTAATAGGAGATGTGAAATCTCTTGGAATATTCCCTTGTTTCAGTAACAGAGAAGGAAGCCAGTCTGAAAGACTAGGATATGGATTCTTCCGTCAGACTAGAAGAGAAGTCAATATTGACTTCCAAGATTGATCTATATAGATCAAGCATGTTGCAGATGTACAAAGAATGATGTGTGTCTAGAGGATTCTCCTAGCAAGAGGGAGAAGACTATGACGAGACACTTACTCCAGTAATTGAAGAAATAGTTCCAATATTTATGAAGACAACCAGAACAACCATGATTCATATATAGTATGAGAAGTAGGGGGATCAATCCCCATATTTAAAAATGAGCGGAAGTTGGTGCATTACATTAGTTGGGTCATGGAGACATGAATACAATAAAATACAGAATTGCCTCCATGAAATAATTAGAGCTACCTTCAGTATCAATTATTGAGCCACTCTCAGTTTCATATGAAGTTGTTGCCATGATAGAATAAGAGGAGTTACTCTCGTATTTAAGTAGCCACTGTGAGGATGAATCAGTCATTCTCAGCCTCAAAGCAGTTGCAGGTGCAGAGACCTAGTTCTAGAAGGAACAGTTGCAGAAAGAGGAGAGGACATACTCTCAAGCAGTGAGACAGCTAGTGCTTTGCAGAGAGCACATAGAGCTAGCACATGATTGTGCATATTGAGTTGCAATTGAGCAAGTGTACCAGATTGGTACAATGTAATGTGAAAATTTGGTTTGAAGTTGAAGATAACAAGACTCGGGTCTATAAGTTGAAGAAGGATTTGTACACGTTGAAGCAAGCTCCTAGATCTTGATATGGTAGAATTGACAGTTTCTTGAAGAGCTTGGGCCTTACCAAGAGTAAATTTGATTCTAACCTTTATATCAAGGTTATGAATGATGAGCCAGTGATGTTACTACTATATGTAGATGATGTATTCTTGACAAGATGAAGAAAATGTCATCACAGATTGCAGAAGAAGCTCGCTACAGAGATTGATGAAATACCTAATGCTTTATCTCTTAGGTATTGAAGTTTGGCAAATCCCAGAGAAGATCTTCCTTAACCAAGGGAAGTATGCAGTTGAAATAATGAAGAGGTTTAACATGTTGGAATGTAAATCCATGTACACACCCATGGAAACAAAGTTGAAGCTCCTGGTAGATTCCTCATCAGAATTGGTTGATGCTACTCTATACAGACAAATTATTGGTTCGTTGATGTATCCGACGAATACCATACTAGATATATGTTTTTTTTGTGACCACCTTTGAGTCATAGAACCCAGACGTATTCACCTTGATGATGAAAAAACATGGGATGAGATACCTTAAGGGTACATTGGATTTTGGTCTATGTTATACTAGAGATCATGAATTCATATTGTATGGATATATTGATTTAGATTGATATGGAAGTGTTTATGATAGAAAGAGAACTTCGGGATGTTGTTTCAGTCTGGTGTTAGACATGACTTCATGGCAGAGTAGGGAGAAATCCAACATTTCTCCCAGCATGGCAGAAGCAGAATACATTGTTGCATGTTCTTCCAGTTGTGAAGCCATATGGCTTCAGATGTTTTTGACAGATCTATTTGATATGGAGATGGAAGCCACTATGATCCTATGTGATAACCAGAGTTGTATAAGGATGATGTGTTCCATGATGAGTCAAAGCACATAGAGATCTGGTATCACTTCATTCATGATATGATGCAGAGAGGATCTATAAAGCTCCAATATGTTGGCACAGATGGACAGGTTGTAGATGTGTTGACCAAGCCTCTGTCTCGTGTAGAGTTTGAGCACTTTTGAGACAAGCTTGGTATAGTCTGAAAGGACCTCCCTCGAAAGGGGGAGTAGTGTTGATGATACTATGGTATCCTGAACAATAACGGGTAGCTCAGGTAGGATTTTATATCCTAGGGGACTGATCATCCCTGGACAAATCTCGAAGGTCCATAAGGATAGGTTGTCAGAGTACCACAAGATGTTATTGATTCCATCCTAGTGCTAAAGATTTCTAGCTCTGTGCTAATGTTGTTGATGTCAGCCTCGTTCTGAATATTTCCAGCTTTGTATTGATGTTGTTGATGCCAGCCTCGTGCTGAGCATTTACAGCTTCGTGTTGATGTTGTTGACGCCAGCCTCGTGCTGAATATTTCTAGCTTCATGTTGATGTTGTTGATGCCATCCTCGTGCTGAAGATTTCCAGCTTCGTGTTGATGTTGTTGATGCCAGCCTTGTGCTGAAGATTTCAAACTTCGTGTTAATGTTGTTGTGATGCCAGCCTCATGCTGAAGATTTCCATCCTAGTGTTGATGTTGATGATGCTCGATCCTTCGTGTTGTGATACTGTTGTTGTTGATGTTGTATCAGCCTTGTGTTGTTATTGATGATGATGATGTATTAATGTTATACTAATCCATGTTGATGCAGATGATGATGATGTCACTTCAACTTCTTGCTGAAGATGATGATGATGATGTTATTTCATCTTTCATGTTGAATATGATGATGTTACTATAGCCTCATGCTAAAGATGTTGATGATATTACTTTAGCCTCATGCTAAAGAATACTATGATGTTGCTTTAGCCTCATGCCAAAGATAATGATGATGTTACTTTATCCTCATGCTGATGAGGATGATGATGCTACTCGAACTCCATGTTGTGAACGATGATGATGAGAAAAACTCCCGATGATTTATAGATATGCGAGTCAGTGTTCTAGATGATGTTGATTTTGTTTCCCTCTCTCTCTCTCCTGATGATGTTGTATTGAGTTGTGTATGTAGAATACCCTTCTTGTTAAGGGGGAGTGTTGAAATATTGTAACTGCAAAGAGTATTCTATTTATTATTGAGTCATTATTAAATAGATCAATACCATTTTGTGGATTGATCATGTCAGGTTATTTAATTGACCAAATCCCCTTTTGAGGATTGGAAAAACCCTAATTGTATTATGAAAATTAAGAAGTTGGCCCCCGAGCCTAATTAAAGTGGTTTTAACCACTAAGAAGACAAGTTGGCCCTGCCCAGTGAAGGGATACCTTTCCGGCACCTTCCAGTTTGTATAAATAAAGGAATCCAGTGCCTCATTTTAGCACTTACTCATTCTCTCACTCAATGTGCAAGTTTGGTAGTTGTAGTTGGAAGAAGAAGGAAGAGAGAGGCACATTACTCAGTGGAGGATATTCTCTAGTGTTTGGTTTATTGTCTTAGCATTGTATTGGCTATCTATATTAATGAAGTTTTGTTGGGTTTTCTCCCCCATGAGGGTTTCCCAGGATAAATGTTGTGTATCTTGTGATTGTGTTTCTCTCAGTGATCATGCCTATGCTATTGTTATCTAGTAAATTGAAAAGAAAAATAATAATAGCTCAAAAATTAACAATGTGCTCTACGGTGAGCACATGTCCTTGAGTTGGAGCTAGATGTTATTCCCTACCCTAGGGATAACTAAGCAGATCACGTCTAGAGGTCCACAGGTCCTAGACATGGAGTACCGAGAGGTAGACGACTTAAGCATGGACATGAAGGGCCCCTCTTGTCTTCAGTGCAGTCCACTTGTCACCAGCAAAAGTATCCATCCCACCATCCTGGTCTTGAAGTAGCGGTGGGTCTTGCTCCATGAGGTAATGAGTCTGGGTATCATGGTATGTATCACTCTGATTTTTGAAGCACTTGAATATGTTGTATCGAATCTTTCTTCATTTCATGACATTTTCTTGGAAATTATGTTCTTTTCCTCGTTCATACCTAGAGGGGTGACATGGTTCCCTAGTAAATTAATTTCCCTTTAGGATGGGTTTCCACTAGGTGGATCTATGAAAATTCATCTTTTGCCCCTCCATACTTACCACTTTCCATATTTATTCCTTCCATCTCCCATATCCTTTTTTGGGCATTGGGATTGGCTATGCTAGGAAGGGTCTTGAATTTTCACTATGTTAGGCTCAAGCATGAGGTTTATTTCATTTTATCATTTACTTGAACCATGAAAAAATGCAACCACACAATTTACAAGTGTTGCAATAACCAAGATCAGAAGAAGAATAACCATGCACAAGAACACAAGAATTATCCTGGAAAAACCCTTCTCAACAAGGGAGAAAAAACCAGGAATCTTTTTCTATATTCTCAATAGAAGATCCTCCAACCATGAAACCTTAATGCACACAAGAGGGTGCTCTACTATCTTGAAACTTGCGCCCAAGAGAGGTGCACACTTCAGCCCTAGAAATGTATTTGCTGAAATTTCCAAATGACAAGTGACTTGTGTGTGTTTCCTCAATGGGGAAATTACCTTTATTCATACTAGACTGGATAGACCAAAAGTGGTGTCTATTGGCACAATAGGGCCGACCTCAATAAATCAGAAAATAATTAATTATTACAATAAACATTAATTATCTTTCACATATGGTGGAGTTGACATGTACCCTTTACATCACAATTAGGGTTACAGGTAAATCTTACTCTTAGATAATATAGCAAGGGATCTTACACACCCACTAGGGGCACATCCACCTGTGTTCAGCCACAGGGATGTCCTACTCAAAAAATATCTATATCATTGAGTCCACATGAGAATCATTTGGAGTACCATCTCAAGCCTGACTCAATTGAGTCCACAAGGTAGGAGACCACATGTCATAAGAACTCAGTCCAGAGTCGGATGCACACCCATCACATGGGCACCTTCACCCCACACAGGGGTACACATCATCTCATCTCAAACGACACACCGATCTCATGGGCATCCTCACTCCACACAATGGTACACATCATCTCATCTCAGTATCAGAGAGGAAAGACACACCCATCACATGGGCACCTTCACCCCACACAGGGGTACACATCGTCTCATCTCAAACAACACACCCATCTCATGGGCATCCTCACCCCACACAATGGTACACATCATATCATCTCAGTATCATAGAGGAAAGACACACCCAACTCATGAGCTCTCTCACAGGTCGTCTTAGCTCAGTCTCAGAAGAGAATGTGTCCTAGGGGATGTCTCATGAAGCTGTAATCATCAACACTCCCTCTCAACTAGGGAAGCATTCTCCACCAAAGCAAGTCTCTCACAGTAGTACTCGAACTTCATCTTGGCAAGCGGTTTGGTGAAGATATCTACAATTTTCTCATGTGTAGGAAGGTATTGCACGTGTACTGCTTTCCTTTGCACCATGTCTCTGATATAATGGTATTGTATCTCAATGTGTTTCAATTTATCATGAAACACAGGGTTCTCAAAGAGATTCACACAACTCTGGTTATCACAATTAATAATGGTAGGATCCATCTCATGATCAAATAAATCTGTCAGGAGTTTGCGAAGCCACACTGCTTCACGGACTTCCACACTCAACGCTATACTCTTCTTCTATGGTACTCAAGACCACAAAGATTTGTTTCCTGCTGCACCAGGAAACCATGGCAGACCCCAAGGTAAAACAACAATCGGATGTGCTCTTTCGGTCCATTGTGCTCCCTTCCCAATCTGCGTCGGCATATCCCTGCAAACTCATGTCTACAGTGAGAAGTACATCTCAGGTCATATCCAATCGTGCCTCGTAGATATCTCAATACATGTTTTTCTGTTATCCAGTGAGTCTGTTTCAGCTGACTTATGAATCACGAATCCCTCTGGCTACAATTCTCTCTTTGTATTTCTCAACACTTCCATCAACTGCATGATTGATCTTATAGATCCACTTGGAAGTCACTGCAGACTTCCCTTCTGGTCTTGGAACAATATCCCACACATCATTCTTCATGATGGAATGATACTCTTTTGTCATGGTTGTTGACCTGTTGCTTCTCCATGACAAGAAGGATCAATATCAATGATGTGGTTCATGGCTGAAACATAGCTCAAAAATATCTTTGGTTTCTTTCTTTCTCGAAATGTGCCTCGAGGAGCTCCATGTCCCTCTGCCTCTTACATATTTTGTCGAGCCCAGATAGGCCTTTTATGGTGTACTGCAATGTCTCTGGGAATATCAATTGGAGTAACCAGATCAATTGGATCAACTGGATCGATTGGATCAATGGTTGTCTCCCTCTTAACTATTGAAGGGGGAGAAAGTTTTGTTTCTTCCTTCTTCTCAAATATTTTGACTCCCTCTGAGTCAAGTGACTCCCTATGAAGTCTGAAGGATAGACATCTTCCTTTTCTTGTTTTTCTAACCTGGAGATATCTGGTGTCTTCTCAGGTCCTCTACTGACTCTACATTATTTTGATGACCTTCGTACTAGGATAATAACCAATATGGCCTCCCATAGAGATAACAACCAAAATGGCCTCATGTACTAGGATAATAATCAATCAATAAAAATTGGACTCTCATACCAGGGATAATGGTCCAAGTCATGAGGGCTCCCACACCAAGGACAATACCCTTCATTATCAAAAAGCAAGCAATTACAGAGTAATGATTAAATCAAATAAGGAATGTAGCACAACAACTTACCCTAGTCTAAAGTCATGCTCAATCTTGTATTTGGTCTTCCTAAGAAAGGTTAGAGGAATTAATCGTCATCTCTCATGTCTTCATATTTCTGAGGTGGGTCTGGATCAATGTCAGCGGTGGAAGCATATTGTCCTCCTTTCTTTCTGGTAGGACAATTTCTCGCAAAGTGTTGATACTTGTCACATCTAAAGCACTGGATCTTTGACATGTATTTTCTCTGATCATAGCCTGAAGTTGATGAAGTATTCTCATCTTTGAATGTTTTCCTGGAGTTTCTTTTATTTCTTCCTCCTTTCTTTGTATGAAGTGCAAGAGCATGATTTTCATCATGAGGAGAGTCTTCCACTCCTCTAGCTATAAGTTGGATTTCTTCTTGAGTGCAGTCTGTCCATAGACGATCAAAAGTAGGTAGTTTTTCTCTACCAATGATACTTTGAAGAAATGGTTCCCAATTGTTTGGAAGATTACTGAGAGTGGTCAAAACAAGTTCTCTATATGGTATGATTTCTCCAATGGAACCTAGTTGATCTATGATCTATGACATCTTCATAAAGAAGATAGCAACAGTGTCACCTTTTGTCATCTTGATATTTTAAAGATGGCCCTTCAATGTGAGATATCTGAGGGTGTTGTCACTCTCAAACATATTCTTCAATGCTTCATACATTTCATAATTTGTATTTATGTTGGAAATGCGAGGGAGGAGATGATCTCTTACTGAGTAGATGATTATCTTCCTTACCTTAACGTCATCTTCCTTCCTCTCTTCCTTATCTTCATTGATAGTTATCTCTGGTAAGATTTTTGTATCACCCACAATAGATCTTCCTCTTCAAGAGTGATCTGAAGTCTTGACTTCCAGGAACTGAAGTTGCTTGATCCATTCAAGCATATCTTCCACCAAGGTTTTGTTCATCATATTTTCAGATTCTTTACAAACCCTTACCAACTAGGCTAGGAAACCTAACGGCTAGGCTAGGATAGCAATATTAGGTTTCGTTGGGCTTATGACTGCCAACAATAAGCCTTGAAAGTCATAAGAACACTGGTGAGCTGAAAATCTTCTTCAATGAGTTGCAGAAACCCTAAATCTGAATTTTTTGTAGAAAATTGTGAAACCCTAGAAATCCTAGGGAAAAAAATAAAACATTCTCAGAATTGCAATCTGAGAATTGTTGGAGGTGCACTAAGGGAGGTTGTACACCCCTATGCAATTTTTATCCCCAACGTTTCAATATTAAGTGTTGGAACACCCAAAAAGGAGAGGGTCGTATGGATTTCTGGAAACCCTGGGAGGGTCATACGATTATGCAAAACAAAGAGGACGACTGCTAGAAGCTTGTGCAATGGCTTATTCAAGACCTATGCTCTGATACCATGTTTAATTTTCACTATGCTAGGCTCAAGCATGATTTTTATTTCATTTTAGCATTTACTTGAACCATGAACAAATCCAACTACACAATTTACAAGTGTTGCAATAAACAAGATCACAAGAAGAATAACCATACACAAGAACACAATAAATATCCTGGGAAAACCCTTCTCAACAAGGGAGAAAAACCCAACAATCCTTTGCTATATTCTCAAGAGAAGATCCTCCAACCATGAAACCCCAATGCACATAAGAGGGTTCTCTACTACCTTGAAACTTGCACCCAAGAGAGGTGCGCACTTCAGCCCTAGAAATGTACTTGCTGAAATTTCCAAATGACAAGTGACTTGTGTGTGTGTGTGTTTCCTCAATGGGGAAATCATCTTTATTTATACTAGACTGGACATACCAAAAGTGGTGTCTATTGGAGCAATAAGGCCGACCTCAATAACTCAGAAAATAATTAATTATTACAATAAACATTAATTATCTTTCACATATGGTGGAGCTGATCTGTACCGTTTACATAACAATTAGTGTTACAGGTAAATATTTCTCTTAAATAATATAGAAAGGGATCTTACACACCCACTAGTGCTCAACCACTAGGGGAACGTCCACCTATGCTCAGCCACATGGATGTCCTACTCAACAGATCTCTATCTCACCGAGTCCACATGAGAATCATCTAGAGTACCATCTCAAGCCTGACTCAACCGAGTCCACAAGGCAGGAGACCACACGTCATAAAAACTTAGTCCATATTCTGACGCACACCCATCACATGGGCACCTTCACCCCACAAAGTGGTACACATCGTCTCATCTCAAACGACACACTGATCTCATGGGAATCCATACCCCACACAGGGGGATACCCATCGACACACCCATTTCATGGGCATCCTCACCCCACACAGTAGCACACATCATCTCATCTCAGTCTCAGAGAGGAACGCCACACCCATCACATGGGAACACCCAACTCATGGGCTCTCTCATAGGTCATATCAACTCATTCTCAGAGGATAACGTGTCCTGGAGGATGTCTCACGAAGCTATAATCATCAACAAAGGGTTGTACCTTACCTTGTGGGAAGAAGGGGATAAAGGCCCAGAGGGTAAAAGTAGTTGGAAAGAGTTAAAAGCCAATGCTGAAACCTTTGAGATGCTTCGACCAGGGATCCCCGAGAAAGCAATGAAAAGATTATCAGTAAGAAAAGGGGACCCATAAGATACATAAACACTCAAGTTACTAGTTGATGGATAGGAGGTCTCATCACGAGTCTTCCTATTATGACCATGGGCATGTAGCGATATGAAACTAACACCTATATGGTCACCAAACCAGGGTAGTGGCTCTTGGTGGCATCACCAAGAGAAAGGGAGTCTCATCACAAGCCAACCTTCTCATTTCCGTGAAATGTTTGTGGATAACATTGTCACCTCTAGTCACCAAGCCATCACAGTGGCCCTCAAATTTTCCCTTGAAGCACAAAAGAAAAATATCGAAAGAACTAAAGTTAAGAATAAAATGAAATGAATGGGCTAGGAAACAATTGCATTAATGACAAGGTGCAACTCGCCCTCTACAAAGTCACCCACAAGTAAGGCTTTACATTTTCCTATTATTGCATGCACCCCATGCCACCTCATACACTTACATGACTTGGATTAGATCCCACCTAGGAAACACACCAAACTTAAGGGAGGCTAGCCCAATAGGACACCCTGAGCCCTTCTCCAATCCTAACTTGTCAAATTGTATAACGTCTTTGAGAATGTGTTTATGTTAAGGGTTGTTAGATGCACATGTTTGGGTAATTTAATTATTGGATTTGATTTGCATGCTATGATCCCTGTGACTTATGAACCCCTAGAGGGTGTACTTGTTGTTGTTGCAGGACCTTGCTTGGTGGACAGGTACACATGAGGGAATGATTAGCTCAGACCTTAATGAGGATTTAAAGCCCACAGATGGAAGCTCCAACCCCAGCCAAGGGTAAGAAGGAACTGAATATTTTCACAGGGAAAAAGAAGGACGTTGTCTTTGGAGGCACCCTGGCAGACCTAGACCCATGGGGATCTTACTCTTCCACATGGACATTGGCCCTTGAGGGCCCTAAACATCACCACCATGACCCTATATGTCATCCAAAGCTAGGGTTTTCATTTTGGAGGCATTTATGATCCTGGTGGCACATGTGGGCATCATCTGGGGCCTCTCGAGGCCAAGCTCCCTACATTTTAGGCTCAATGTTCCACCTTTATGCCTCAAAGTCACCCTATAAGGGCATGACTTCGCCCTTGGAGGTGTCTTTAGATGCCAATTAATTTTTATTATGTCAAAATTGAATTTTATTGTAAATTGTCCAGGTCGGCCTTGTTTTGACCTGAAAATTAATTAAAGGTCAAATTTTTGTATAAATAAACATCAAGTACTCTCATTTTTACATCACAACTTCTCATACACGAGAAGAAGTTTGAAATTTGCACCCTAGTGAGGCATATTGGATGAAATTGTGAGGCACACTCTTGTATAAGGCTATTTTTTGCCACTTGGATCAATCTTGGAAGTTTTTATGGTGATCTTGCATGGTATTTTCATGATTTTTCTTGGTGCAAGTAAGTAAAATCTGCATTTTTCGTCATCTATTGAATGGTTTGTGTATGGTTTTATTTTTTCATACAAGATTATGAAATTGCATGGTATACTTAATGCTTGAAGTAATGAAATTAAATTGCTACTTTATTACTTTGTATTTGCCAGGCTTTTCATTGAATTGATCTAGTGACTAGTGAAACCCTTGAGCCCTAAATTGCTAGCACTCTAAGGATTTTGACTTAGTTATCTTTGCATAAGTTTTACTCCATAATAAGCCTAAGGAGAGCATGGTGTTAGGGCCTAGAATTCCCTATGCCCTAGCATCTTGTCTATTGAGTTCAATGCATAGGGGGACTTAAGTTACTACTTCTCCTAAGCATTTTCCCTCTTAGACTTTTGTGCATTATCAAATTGATTTCCAGCCTTAGAAGAAGTCATCCACTTTGACTCCATGAGCCCTAGAAGACACTAGTTCTTGTCTCTCTCTTGTTGAGGAATTGATTAAATGCTCAAACACTCTTCTCCTAAGATTTTACTAACTATCTCTAACCCTATTTTAGCCTAGATCGCTAACTTATCTGTTGTTGTTATAAATGTTTTCTACAACCATCTAATTGCAACAAATTTTCTGCATACTCAACATTAATTGCTAGCTAACCATTTCAGAAATTGCTTATGATGGGTTATTATCATACCACTTAGTCAATGTTATCTTTTCATTGTCTTTTCAATCTTTTCTAAGGAGTATTTGTTGCAGCTATTACATTTTATCAATTGTTGTTGTAAACTTATTAACTGATGCAATTTTATATCAACTAGCACTGATTTTCACTTTACATTGTCTATTGAGGTGTTATTATCATATTTGTACTTGGAATTTTTTATTTTTTTTATGGCTGGCAGAATCAACAATTAGTTGGGCACGTACTCGCGTTACACGTGGTCATGTTATCCAACTGCTACCACTATAACCTCCAGGTGTGGATAGCGGCTCCACGTGTTACACACTAGATTAGTTGGGGGGAGTTGAACTCGAGACCTCTTTGGAACTTCATTTTCACAGCACTTGCCAATTGAGCTGCTCCCCCGGGGGCTTTGTACTTGAAATTATTGTATATGCATACTATATTGTCTTGTTCCGGGCAGGTACATCAAGCACTTCATTAACCTTATCTTTTAGACACTGACTTAGTGACTTTGGTAACCAGTGAGAGGGGGGAATATATCTTGACCATAACCCCAATTTTCCATCCCTTTATGTTATCGAGGATGTCTCCCCTGGGGTAGACCCCGCCTATCCCTAAAAAGTGGGGATTTTCTATTTAGGTGAAAGTGATAGGATATCTTGTATTTTATGCCAATTTCCCTTACTTGCCTTGGGATTTGGGAAAGTACAAATTGCGCGATAACAGTACCAATGAAAAAATCTAGAATATCTGAGGTACCAATAGACAGATCTAGTGCAAATCTAAGGTACCAGTGGGAAGTTATAGCAAATTTGAGGTACCAATAGACATCGAGTGCAAATCTAAGGTTCCAGCGAATAGATCTGGTAGATCTAAGGTACTAGAGGATAGATCTAGTGAAAATATGAGGTATCAACAGGTAGATCTAGAATATCTAAGGTAACAATGGATGGATTAGAAAGTTTGAGGTACCAGTGGATAGATCTAGTGCATATCTGAGGTATCAACATGAAAATATAGTAGATCTAAGGTACTAGTAGGCAGATCTAGCAGATCTAAGATATCAGTAGGAAAATACAACATATATGAGGTACCAATAGGCAGATCTTGTAGATCTAAGAACCAGTGGGCAGATCTGAGTGTCCAACAGACAGATCTTAGTAGAGAGTTTCTTCAGGGCCAAAGTTTCCAAGTTTGATATTATTTGTATTTTTCCTCAATGGGAAATTTACCCAGTAAGGGATCCCTTGTAAGATTGGAATCATTAATAATGAAAAGTTGATTTGAAGGGTATATTTTATGTGTACATGTGTAAAGTTTGGTTTCTAGATTGCTTCCATTGTTTTAATTATTTCCAATCAGTATATATTATTTAGTGAGCTGAAATTTATTTTTCAACAATTAAATCACTAGGAAATAACTTATCTAGGTGTTGGGAATTAATATTTTAACATGGTGTCAGAGATTTCACTCTGAGAAGGAGACTAATTTTAGGTTATACAACAGTTTATGACAGCATATCTATTAGATATAGTTTGCAATAGTGGTTTTTTAAAGGACCAAACATAGATCTACAACAGTTTGTGGAAAATCTATCAAATCTACAAGGAGATATTTACAAATTTATAAAACAATAAATTTGAAACCCTCATATTAAGGGTTTTGTGGGTGCTTGAAGGACTAAGCACAAATTTCTCATTTTATTGTGCCTAAATGACAAGGCACATTTTTCCAATGGTTCAAATCTGAAAAATGGTAGTAGATAGTCTCAGGTTTGAAGACAGGTTGGATGAAGCACGAGAGCTATTCAACAGTCTGACGAAGAAGGACTCAAGGATCCATGTGGATCTTGGTGATGATGCCAAGTATGCAGTGAAGGGTGAGGGAAATATTTTGTTCCATCTTGATTCAAGTGGTTTGTTGGAATCTCATGATGTGTTATATGTACCAGTGAAAGAGGACGGGGAGCAAGAGGCTCCAAAGGGAGAACAACATTAAGAGGCTTGTAGTTTAAGGATTCAACCTTCATACGGGGTGGAGGATTTACACCCTTCCATATTTTTCAAGAGACCCAGGTGGTTTACGCAACATTGAAGGATGTTTAGGAGCATGTGGTGGTTCCTAGGAGCACAGCTAGAGATGGAATTCCTCCAAGGAAGTTTCCAAACTTTGTCATGCTAATGAGTAGCATCATTGATTCTTAGTCTTCCAGTGTTTAGGAAGTAGCAGACCAACAAGTTTGGTGGGATTCCATGGTGCAAGATGGTGTGTGGGACATTGTGTCGATATTGGAGGGGCAACTAGTTCCAGGTGGCTCTTCCAGAAGTAACTTCCTCGCTAAGAGGGAGTGTTGATGTTTGTAGCATTGGATATGTATTTTCACATAGGTCTAAGTGTCTAGACATGTGGAAGTTATCTAAATCATTCAACCTTAGTAATTTAATTTAATTAAAGGAATTATTAAAGTAAAGTGTTTTTTATAATTAAAGTGAGATTAGTTTAATGAAATGCTAAGGTTATTAGAATTAGTGAATTAAATGAATCTTAGCCATTGATCTCAATTGAGGTGAGATCTAATTTCAACCATTAATCACTTTGGATATTATGGTTATGTTTGATTCGATCATAACTCAATATTATAAAAGCATGGCTAGGTGAAGGAGGGAGTAATGAAA
Organism: Picea engelmannii; assembly: GCA_009831015.1. Lineage (NCBI taxonomy): Eukaryota > Viridiplantae > Streptophyta > Pinopsida > Pinales > Pinaceae > Picea > Picea engelmannii. The sequence continues at coordinate 16,443 of ML812173.1, forward strand.
GAATTTTTCTCAAGTGCTTAAGTCATGAAGGACTGTGACTCAAGGGGATCAAAGACAAGAGAAAAGAAGGGATTTTTCTCAAGTGTTTGAGTCACAAAGGACCGTGATTCAAGGGGATCTCAGCAAAGGTGAAGAAGAACTTTTATCTAGAGATCAAGTCCAAAGGAGGAAAGTACAGGTAATGCAGCAAGGAGAAGAAAACCCGGCAGTAAAAATTCGAAGGACAAATTTATAGGGAGCATATTTGAGGTACCAATGGACTGATCTAGTAGATCTAAGGTACTATTAGACATATCTAGTGTAGATTTGAGATACCAGTAGAAAAATCTAGTAAATCTGAGGTACCAGTGGACAGATCTAATATAGATCTAAGGTACCAACAGACAATTGTAGTAGACTTGAGGTACTAGAGGAAAGATCTAGTACATATATGAGGTACCAACGGGAAGATATTGAAGATATGAGGTACCAACATGAAGATATAGAAAATCTAAGGTACCAATAGACAAATCTAGTAGATCTAAGGTACCAACAAGAAAATCTAGTAGATATGACATACCAATGGACAGATCTAGTGCATATATGAGGTATCAACGAGAAGATCTAGCATATTTGAGGTACTAGCAGATAGATCTAGCATATATAAGGTATTTGCAAGAAGATCTAGCAGATATAAGGTATATGCAAGAAGATCTAGCAAATATAAGGTATCTGGAAGCAGATCTAGTAGATTTGAGGTACCAACAAGAAGATCTAGCAGATCTGAGGACCAGCAGGAAGATCTCAGTGTCTAGTAGGAAGATCTGGGCAGAGGGTTTCTTCAGGGCCAGAGTTGCCACATTTGTTGTAATTTGTATTTTTCCTCAGTGGGTTATTTTCCCAGTAAGGGATCCCTTGTAAGATTGGATTCATTATTAATGAAAAGATTATTTGAAGGGAAAAAATGGTGTGTGCATGTGTGAAGTTTGGTTTCTAGATTGCTCCTGTTGTTTTATGTATTTCCAATCAATATATTTTATTTAGTGAGCTTTAATTTATTTTTAGCAAGGAAATCACTAGGAAATAACTTATCTAGGTGTTGGGAATTGAGATTTTAACATGACCTTCTTCTCATGGATACTTTTTCCATCAACAAAGGAGTTTTTGACTTGAAGAAAATAATTTTGTTCCATTCCTTCCGTACAAGATATGTTTTTCTTAACATCTTCCTATATAAAAATTCAAGATTAGTGTGTAGATAAAAAGAAACTAGAGGTTGAACTCTATACAAGTCTTCAGCAAGAGCTAGAACATAAAAAACATGATATAATGAATTTGCAATTTGTTTTCCTGACATAATCTCATCACTTTGATTAACAAAGTTTCCATTATCGTGACATGATACTAAGGCAGTCTCGTATACATGCTCTAGATACATCTAGAATTATGTTGTCTATGGGAAAATAAAATTGAACTTGTATATCGATGTAAATTGATTTTGAAATTCCTTTTCTATCCCCTTCACTTCTAGAATATTCTTTTGTAAATCAATTATCATGTCTCTTTTTCCTTTGACTTTCTTTATGTTTAGGATCAAATTAGTTCGATCCTTGACCCCAATTTCCTATAAAGGTTTCTTTGACAACGAATTTAAAAATAGAATGATTTGCACTATTTATTCAACCTATGCTTACACATCAGGAAATAACTTGTTGGCACCAATTTGGACATAGCTATTAAAACAGTTTCACAATTGTGAAACATTTAAAGTTTGGTATGAAATTATGCATTTTCTCTATAATCTCATCCTATATTCAATGTTTAACATCAACTAGATGGTGCTTCCCTAGGTCTTGAATTAATGTTTCGTGCAATAACTTATCAAGATTTTCATGTGCTTTGAGATGTGCATCAATTTCTGCTTATTTCTTGTTGAGCTATGTTTGTAAGTCCTCCATGCTTGATTCTTTTTCTTTAAATAACATCATTCAAATGAGTTAAATTTTCTTTATTTGAGATTTTCTAATTTCGAATATGATTTGTCACGTCAAAAACTTGAGAGTTATACATTTTTAACTTATCCATGATATCATCAACATTGTCCTCATTGTTCAACAGATTCATAATTTTTTCATCATCATCGATAATATGGAAAATATTTGACAAAGGCTTGAGTTGTGAATTTTTTTCTATAATTTCCTATTGTAATCTTTGCAATTCAAGAGAATGCTCCATAGAAAACTTAGCTTTCTCCTTAGAATGTTCCCTTGATAGTTGCAAATTCAACTCTTGCTACTTTCCATTCTCCGAGGTTAATCAATCTTTCTCCTCATAAGAACTTATTAATTCTTTTCAGTCAACAAGATCATGTTGGGGAATTTTTAGCTTTGACTTCATAACTTTGATTTCAACATCCTTAGAATCCATTAGACTCTTTATAATTTTAGTACTTTTGGACGGGTTAGTGTCTGTGGAAATATATGTATAAATTTCAAACATCAAATCATCAACTCGGGGCTTGTAAGCTTCGAGATGCAATCATAAGAAATGAAGAATGAAAACATATTCTAGCTTATGCTAACAAACTGCAGGAAATGTATCAATAAGCAATGAATGAAAAGAAAGGAAACAAGATGAAATGTAGGGGGGAGTTACCCTAGTAGGAAGTTGTTTTCGGTTATGACAGGTCAAGTAGGTTGATCACACCTATTTCCATAAGGTCTCTAGGCATGGAGGATTGTACTCCCAATGCCAAATCCTTCATTTAATCAACACTTTTAATTAACGAAGGCTTCATTAAGCCCACTTTTAGGCAACTCCTACCACCTATTCAATCCATTTTCCTTTCGGACTTGAGTGTTCCTTAAAATATGTTTATGCCATTTGCATCCAATTTTTATTATTAATACCCCTCGGCATAGTCCCACTTTTGTAAGACTAGCTATCATTTCCCAAAAGAAATGATAGGATTATTCTGCCACAGTCTAGCATGATTCAATCTCGTTGGGTAAAATCCCAACTGAATTTTAATCTAGATCCTTCTCCACAAGGAACTTATGCAAATAATTTCCCTACGATAGTAATACTTTCAATAGGCTCATATTAGCCTTGGTAAAATAGTATTATGACTATTCCCCGACCCATCCAGACCTGTGTTTGAATCATGATCTGCTATATAGGGTAGGGCAGGGTGCCCTCTCCCTTAAAGTTTTCTAAGAAAGAAAATATAATCACTTGACTCTTTCGTGAGCCCAAGAAGGCCAAGCATTTTTGCCTGCTCTAATACCACTTTGTAACACACCCAACCCCTTAAGTACCTTTTTAAGGTATGGGGCATCAAAATTTCACTTTCCTCCATCATCTGGAATCCTCTTCCTGAGATATCCATAGCCTTCTGCTCGTCAAGATATATGAATATTACCATGCTCAAATTCGAGCTCTGGATTGGAAGTTATTCCCTTCTGAAGCTCTTCGGGCATCATTGATCAGAGGCCACATGGCACCCACGTGGGTTCGACTCATTCATACCATTTCACCTGGAAAGGAATTGACCATGGTTTCCATCTCTTAGCGATGACATGGCCGCTGGAGAGGCGGTTACAATGGATGGTCTTCACGCCTTCGCAATCATCGTGCCTTCATCCCTTCGTCATTCATATCCATGGCTGAACCATTCCAGGAGTCCCAAAGTCCCAGAATCCTGCGACGTGGATCTGACCTTCGACGAGGTTTCTCAAGACAACACTTTTTCGGTAAGCCTTCTCTTCAAATCCTTTATCTTACAAAGCTTACTTGGCAACTCCACTGAGGGTGATCCCCTCATCCCTTTGATAGTTTCAAGAAAATTATCTGGCGACTCCACAAAGCTTGGGGAGGTATATCAATCCTCCCAAGTCCTTTAGAAGAAAACCTCCCCAAAAATCTCTTATAGTAAAATCATTATTTGGAGGCAATCTTCCTTTGAACAAAATGTCTAACGCTCAGACCCGGACCCTTAATCCAAATCAAGATAATAACCAGAGACAATGGTCATCCAAACTTTTCAAATCGTTAGACATGACAAACATACTAGGATACCCTAGGCAAATCCCCCCAGGTATGAGAAATGGTTACCTAAATTCATTGGTAATGATGTAGTCAGTGTTGAGGATCATATAAGAAACTTCTGGGCCTTCTTTCAACTTCATCCTATCAGTGATGATGTTGAATATTTAGCTATGAAATTGTTCTTTTCTACCTTGTATGATGGCGTTGGACGATCATACAATAGTCTCCCTGATGCTAGTATTACAACCATGGACAAGTTAGAGGAAGTGTTCCTCAAATGATGGAGTGTCAAGGAAGACCCAAACATGCTGATAATAAGGCCGAATAACATCACAAAACAAGAGAATGAATCTGTTAGGGAATTTCATGATAAATTTTAAATCTTAGCACAAAAGATCCTGGTGAGCTATCACCCTTCAGACAATTTCCTTCTCTTTCTTTACACTAAGGCCTTTACGGGAAAGATGGGTTTTCTCCTTAGATACAAAGCCCCTAAAACAATCCAATAATCCCAAGAGGTGGCTACAAAAATTGAAGACAATCTATCATCATCCAGAGTTGAACCTTTCTCTGTCCCAAGAGTCAAAATAGATGCTAAACCTAAAGTAGTCCATAATGTTAAGTCTACCTCAGATATTGGTGTTATCCTGGAAAATCTACAATTAACTGTAGATGGAATGGTAAAAACCCAAGAATTAATGATGAATAGGATTTTCAATTTGGAAAGAGCTCAACAACAACCTCCTAGGCCCCCTTACAAAGGGAAATTTCAGAAAGGGACTCAATTTTTCAGACCAAAAATTGATCAAGAAGTCCCTAATACTTTATCCCCCACAAACATGGTAGATGAAAACCTTTGGTTCTTACAGTGTAGAAACTCACATTGGGAACATGAATGCCCCTTGAACAATGGTAAACATGACCAATTCAACATTATTGATCATACCATTGAGCACCCACAGTGTTGCCTTAATATCACACTAGAAGAACATCAGGAAGGCATAAAATAAGAAACTAGGAGGGATAGAATGGAGGTGATAAATAAACTTGATCAAGTGTTGGCACAGGGGCAGACCCAGGGTTCAACGCTACAACAACGCACCAAAAAAACCCTAACTACCGGCCCTTTCGGCAACACTTGTGAAGCAGATGAAGTCCCACCCGAGGTAGAGGCAGGGGTGGTTGCAGGACTCAAGTGTCTACAACCTTAGCTAGGACACAGATCTATGATTATAATACTTAACATAACACTTTAGCATCAACAGTTCATCAATATTCAACCAATAAATACTGGACAGATAGAACAGAGCATTGCATAATTCACTCAGATCTTATGTATTTAAGCACTTTATCATAAACAGGCAGGATATATCTAGCAGATCAAGCACTAAGAACCTTCATATAGGTCAGATCTAACATTCTTACACATCATTAGCACAAATCATAAGCAGATTTATCTATCTCTATCAAAGCACTTTAGCAAGAGAAGTTATGAACGCATCAAGACAAGCGCAAAGAGGAACAACATAGTGTTTACGTGGTTCACCCCCAACCTGGGGCTACATCCACCAATTCTTCTTCTTTATTGTCTTCAGTCAATCGATTACAAGCATAGAGCCTCAAAACCCTACTTTGCATAGGACAGGAGATCTGCGCAGCTCACTAGATACTCCTTCCTTGCGTTACAACACAAATATCTCCACAGTCTCTTACAATGACTTGCACTTGGCTTTGCAAGTCGCACACAGTATGCATGAAGCCTTACACTTCTTGATCACACAGATCCCACTCTTAGCACTTAGCCAACTTTCACAACACTTGCGCACTATTTTCCTACTGCTTACATTGCCTAGCCTTCTATTTATACATACAAAATAGGCCTAAACATGGGTAAACCCATGGGTCGACATCCCATTCCCGTTACATATTCCCAAAAACCCAAAAAGGACCCAAAAAGGGGCCGATATACCGCGATCTCTGCTTCGTCTTGCACTTCGTCTTCGACAGGCTGTCGAAGTCCCAAAATAGGTCAACTTGGCCAAGGATCTCCCAAAACTTGGTCAAGGGCCAACAGGCTCCCAACACTCACCTGTGACTCGTCCCAAGTCACTCTGGTCTGACTAGTTCTACTTCAAATGACTTGAGCTTGGCTCAAGCTGCTTCGACCTGCTGTTGTTCTACGACCTCCTTTTCAACGAACTCGTGAATAACTGCATTATTTTTTTGTTTGTTTGTTAATTTGTGCAGGACCTGCGATTAACCTGTGGCTTGAGAAACCGCGACCCGGCCTGAGCCACACCAACCCTTAACATGGTTGGATTTTTTGTCCCCGCAGGTTTCGAACCGGTGACTTTAACATCACGGAGTGGCTTAACAACACACTCCGTCACCGACTGTCCTACACCTCGGGGACGTGAATAACTGCATTATTAATAGGTCCCTCTAGACGTTGTTTTGTTGTGGTGACAAACTACTCTAGCTCTGCTCCTTGACCTTCTACCTCTGTAAACAATTGATAGGCCCTATCTTGCACAGGTTGGAGTTTCTGAGTTATCTCCATAACTTTTCTCTGGATAGTATGGATCTGCTGCTATGCAGTGCGTTTCTCTTGGGAGCACTTCATTCTTTCCACAGCTGACAGGGACTTCAGTTGCACTTGTATATTTTCGGCTTGATACTTTGCCTCTTGGAGTTGCAACTCCAGTGCCTGCGATTCTGGGTTCTCGGTAAGTTTCTCATATGTCTGGGTACTGCAATCATCGAATTGCTTGCATTCTAAGTTAAGGTCCTTTAGCTTTTCAAATGGGCTCCTGGAATTTGCTTCTCTTTGGTCCTTTACCTCATGTGGGGTCTTGGGAACAATGTGTAGTTCTAGGTCTGTGATGCGTTGTTGCAGCTGCTGGATCACTTCTTCAAGGTGTGCTACTTTCTTCGTGACTTGATCCCCTACCTTTACTTCTACGACAGTCACAAAGCGCAGTGCTCTGTTGACCGCTTCCTTCACTTCGAGTTTCTCGGTGAGCAATTGTTCCTTGCCTTGTTGCAGCTATGCATTTTCTTCATCGAACTTTGCTTGGAGACCACTCTTTTTCTGTTCGGAAGCTTGGCGTTGTTCTACAAGTACTCCCTATACTTGTACCAAATCCTGGGTGGCTTGCGCTATTTCCTCTTGTGCTCATCGAAGGCGAGCTTCGACTGTATTAGCGAGCCGGTGGAGTTGGGTTGGCTCATCTCTCGGTTCTAGTGTTCCCAATGACAGAGGCGTAGTGGAGACTGTGCGGCTGGACTATAGTGCCTGTTGCAGTCCTTGGAGTTCAACCTCAATTCTATTGTATATCTCCTACTTATCTTCTTGCTTCTCTGCTATCTCCAACGAAGCATCGTTTAGGGATACTATGATGAAATTGAAATCATCAGAGGTGAGGATGGTCTGCATCTTAGTTATAGGGGATTTTGATCTCTTCCGAGAGGAAGGTTTCGAGGGGGAAACCTTCATTTTCTTCAAGGGGTCCTCTTCGTCTCTGGGCAGTGTTACTTCCTCTTTCCTCTGTTCATCTTTTGTGCCATCTATCTCTTAGCCATCACATCCTTGCTCTAGTGATATGGAAGCAGTCTTCACCAAGGCACTGCTTAAATCCTGTACTTCGTCGGTCTTCTTTGTTTTTCTAGGTCTGGGTGTATCCTGCGCAACTTCTGGGTTGTCGATGTCGGATATCTCCATAGGGTCAAATGGAATAAGAAGGTCAACGGACCATTCCTTAGTAATCTCCTCTAAGTCTTCCTTCGTCGGTTTATAGTAGGATTGAAGTTATTTCTTGTGCTCATTGAATCACGTTGTGATATAAATGAAATGTCGATCAGCGTTGAACTTCATCAAAGGCTTGCATCAATGTATAGTGTTCCACGTCATGTGAGGCTTGGACTGTATGGCTGTCTTTAGCTGATTGTATTATGTATGGAATACAACATTTGACTGCCATTGTTCATTCATGTCACTTGAGTACCACAATGTACTGAACTTCACGGCCAATGGTTCAAATGGCTCGATGTCCGGGAAGGTCACACCTTCCAACATCTCCCAGGTGATGAAAGTGATCAGGATCAAGAGCCAGCTCAAATGGAATTCATATCCTCGATATTGCGCTTCTTTGCAGTCAAGTTCCAACTAGTTCACCAGGTACTTCACCCAATTCATTTGTAGGCCCCTTGCGCACTTCCCTGTGAGGTCGACTGCAAAACCAATCATGTGGGTGGGTCGGTTCTTGCATACTAACTTTCCTGCAATCAACTGACAGGAAAGGTGCACTGCGCCATTTTGAATAGAGGCTACCTTGTAGCCTCGCGTGCCCTTTATGACATCATTGTAGGTGTCCTTTATCCTTTGTGTGAGAGCACGGTCCATGGATTTTCCAGGATAAAAGTCCAGCGGGTCAGGTCCTTGCATACTCAAAACCATGATCTGATTGATCAAGGTCAGATCAACTGTGATATGGCGGTTTAGCCACAAATATCTACCATGGTAACAAGACAAAAATAGCTTGACACATGCACTCACCTCTTGGTGTCTTCCGAAGTGGGGAATTTTCATGACGTTGAGTAGGGTCGATTGCGCGAGGTTATGGGTCCATGCTTGGGGAATTACCTTTGAGTTTTTCCCTTTTGTTCTAGTCAAATACTTATGTGGGGCTAACATGTTGTAGACTTTGTGATCTCTGAGGTTGAAGTCGCTAAACTTCAACGCTGTGATCTTATCTTGGTCTGCTCACACTGCGCGTATCCCCTTCGGGAGGTACACAGTGACCAAGGCATACTCAAAATATCTAGGTATGCTGACGCGGTTTACAACACAGCTTAAAGGTGGTATATAGGTGGGTAAGATAGTCAATATCAATTTAGAATTCACTAAGGCATCCATATGATTAGTTCGCTTCTCATCGAACGACCAAGATGGTCCTGCTCCGTGAGCAGTGGATGGAGAGGCTGGCAGTCCTCTTGTGGATGATGCTTATATACCTATAGACATCGACATGACTCTTTCAGTCATGAGGTCGATCAAAACTTTCTCAACAAATTTTTCTACAGCGCTCAACTCGTCCAACATACACGCTTGGGGTTAACAATATCAGGTTCGGGGGGTAGCTTAGACATAGTAACGAGATAGAGAGCAGAAGCACGATGATCACTGTATAAACTCAACTTAGTCCGCGGGTTCAAATTATCAATTGGAAAAAGTGTTCTCGGTGCGTGGTGCGGTGGGATAAATAGGTAACTCGACAACGAGTCTCTTACAATGGGTATGAGGCCTTCATTAACTCGGTTCTATCCATTATGGCACGGTCCCAACAGTCGGATGGCGAGTTGACTGGTTGTAAATGGATTTCTATCTGTTCGGAGCATTGATCTAACGGTTATAATGTCCCCAACAACTATATTTCTTCGCCATGGAGAAGTGCCATGTGTCATTGTTCTGATATCTTGGCGAAGCTCCAATTTTTAAATTTTTCCTTCTGCAAGGTTCCCTCTGGAACCTTCTGTAACTTATCGATATTGGCTCTCTTCTTACTTAAATTTCTAGCCTTTTTTCCAGTGAGCTTTGTCTCGGTATTCCTTTTTCCATTCTGATTTTTGTCTTCTTTTGACCTAGTCACTTTGCATTGTTGAGATTCTTCCCTAGGGTTCCTGGATAGTACTTCTTCTTTTTATGGGATAGGTACTTCAATATTCTGTGGATCCTCTAGTGTTCTTGCAACTTCAACATCCGAGTCTCTAGTGTAAAATAGCTTCGATCTGCTTTGTTTTTCTTTGATCAAGTGTGCGATCCTTCTAGTCATGAAATCTTTTAATTCTTTCTTCTTCTTCTCCAAAACTTCTTCTTCTTCTTTCCTCCTAGCCTAATCTCTTTCAATCCAAGGTTTTCCTAGTAGCATGGTAAACGTGGCACTATTCTCATTGAATTTAACAATCTCAAAATCTTCCTCTGTCGAAGTTCCATTAGCATTCATAGGTATTCAGGTGAGATTTCCACATAGGTTTATCGACTTTCCTATGAATAATCCTATTCCTCCCAATGAGGGAATCATAGCAGGATTTCCTAAAAGTTCCCAAGTTCTTTCTGTCATAATATTCACCTTTGTTTCCTCATCCATAACACAGTCAACGTCGAAGTCTCATATTCTTGCTTCAAGGCACCCTTTTTTTTTTAAGATCTTTGATAATTTGACATGTTGGTGATCATTCAGGGTTTCTCTTATTTGTAGAAATATTTTCTCTGATTCTTCCTTGGATTCTATCATAATATTGGTTTCTATATCTGCCTTAGGGTTTTCTTGGTTCATATTCATTCTTTCAACCTTAGCAATCATTCTAGGGAAATCCAAAACTTCATGGTCCATAGATTTACAACAAAGACAACTAGGTCTTCTTCCAGGGCATTCCTTAGAAAGATGTCCCGGTTTTATACAATTGTAACAAAGAGTTAATCCTCTCTTTCTCTTAAATGATCCCCAACCTTTCCTGTACTGCATACTAGGATCATGGTAGCTAACCTGCAAAAAATTATTTCTAGGATCCTGCATATACTTATTAGTCCAAACATTCTTTCTATGCATAGGTATACCATATTTTTCACTATTCATATTAGATCTATTCATATCAAATATTCTTTCATCTATTAATACCCTAGTTTTGAAGCTAGGATAGAATCTATCAAACATACCTATATTCATACTTTTGAAACAAAAATTTCCACTAATCTTACTTCTACAAAGGACAAAGCCTTCAGATCTATAACTTTTCACTATTCTTACCTTTATCAGAGCACAAAGATTTCAGATCTTACCTCTTTTTCTTCAGATCGTACTTCTTTTCCTTAGCATAGATCTTATCAAACTAAGTAGAGTACTGCACACCAGAGCAATAGATCTATGCACATAACTTTCACAATTTTAGGTCGGATTTTTGCACAAAGCTTCTTCTTTCTCAGTTCCCAACAATCACAGTTCTGGGTCCGATACTGTGCACTTCAGCAATAGATCTATGCACAAAATTCTCTTTTCTTTACTTCAGTTCCCAACAATCACAGTTTCAAGTCCCAGCAACGGAACCATTTGTTGGCACAAGGGAAGACCTAGGGTTCAACGCTACAACAATGCACCAACAAAACCCTAACTACTATCCCTTTTGCCAACACCTGCGAAGTAGATGAAATCTCACTCGAGGTAGAGGCAGGGTTGGTTGCAGGATTCAAGTGTCTACAACCTTAGCTGGGACATATATCTGTGATTATAATACTTAACATAGCACTTTAGCATCAACAGTTCATCAATATTCAACCAATAACTACTGCACAGATAGAACAAATCATCGCATCATTCACTCAGATCTAATGTATTTAAGGACTTTATCATAAACATGCGGGTTATATCTAGCAGATCAAGCACTAAGCACCTTCATATAGGTCATATCTAACATTCTTACACATCATTAGCACAAAGCAGAAGTAGATCTATCTATCTCTATCAAAGAACTTTATCAAGAGAAGTTATGAACACATCAAGACAAGCACAAAGCGAAACAACACAGTGTTTACATGGTTCACCCCCACCCTAGGGCTACATCCACTAATTATTTTTCTTTATTGTCTTCAGTCAATCGGTTACAAGCACAGAGCCTCAAAACCCTATTTCGCCCAGGACAGGAGATCTGCGTAGCTCGCTAGATCCTCCTTCCTTTTGTTACAACACAAAGCTCTCTACAATCTCTTACAATGACTTGCACTCGACTTTGCAGGTCGCACACAGTATGCATGAAGCCTTACACTTCTTGATCACACAGATCCCACTCTTAGCACTTAGCCAACTTGCACAACACTTGTGCACTATTCTCCTACTTCTTACATTGCCTAGCCTTCTATTTATATATACAAAATAGGCCTAAACATGTGTAAACCCATGGACCGACATCCCATTCCCGTTTATTCCCAAAAACCCAAAAAGGACCCAAAAAGGGGCTGAGATCCAGCGATTTCTGCTTCGTCTTGCGCTCCATCTTCAACAGGTTGTCGAAGTCCCAAAATAGGTCAACTTGACCAAGGATCTCCCAAAACTTGGTCAAGGGCCAACATCAAGCGTCGAGAGAGAAGTTGAAAACACAATAATTCCAAGTGTATACCAAGAAAAAATGAATGAACCAACCTCTCTCTACTTGACATACAACCTCACAACTAAGACCTCCACCTATGAACATGCTTCTTCCTGGAAATCCGCCCAAAACCAAAAAGGTTGATTTTAATTTTGACCTTGAAGGTGCATTGGCCAAAATGCACGTGACCATTCCACTAAAGAAAGTTATCAAGGTTCCATCTATAAAGGAAAGGTTCGAAAACTTTTTCAAATTATCATATGAGCCAACGGACCCTCCTATCATGTTACTAGTAGATCATTTTAGGGTTCAGTATGATGGACACATGCCTTTCTTCATGACATTATTAGTAAATGGAAAATTCCTTAACAATTGTATGCTTTATTTAAGAGTAGGTGCTAACATGATGTCTTTGAGAGTCATGGAAAATATAGGCCTCAAAGCTACACGAGCTTATAGGAATGTATGCAGTTTTTAATCCAGGGCCATACCCACTCATGGGGTAGTTGAGAATGTTGAAGTACGCCTTAGAAGATATCCCGAGAGAGTGATACACATGGATATTGTGGTGGTGGATGTCCCTGATGTGTGGGGAATTCTTTTTTCCAAGAATTTTGTTGCAATGTTGGGGGGAACATTAGAGATGGACCTAACCTACATCAATGTGCCTATGAAAAATGGGACAATTGAACGCCTTCTAAATATGCCAATGGCCAAATCCCATGTGCAAGAAATTAATAATGATGTTGACACCAATGTAACACATGAGCTAACCAAGGAAAACCTTCTTATATTTTCTCTAGAGGATCTACCTTTCACTTCAGAGGAAGATTTTGATGAGATACAGTGGCCAAAAAGGGAAGAATATCAACAACTCTTAGATAAATATAAGGACAAGGAAGTTGGAACCATTAAATTACTAAGGAAAGGTGATGATTACATATTGATCAAACCAAGCCAACAATAAGTCCTTACAACTAAATCCCACCCTCCTCCCTCAAGACAATATACTAGGGTTATACATGAAGCAACCAAGCTTGCGACAAAAGAGTATCAAGAGGGAGATATGGTATGTATGCGGGACACTAAGAAAGGAGAGTCTAATAATGTTAAAGGGAATGTGCAGTTTTGGATTGGACCTTTCATAATCAGAATGAAGTCGGCCAATGATGCCTACTATTTATCCACGTTGGAAGGAAGAAAACGCCCATTATCGGTCAATGTATGCCTCCTCAAACCCCACCATTATATATATCATCTACATATCATGCTAGTGTAGTGTAGTTTCATTATGTATTCTTTCATTTTGTATATATATACATGATTATTTTATTCCACTATATCATATATGAGCGAGGGGTGATATCACCACTCTAATGATTACTGATAAATTTGTTGAGATCAATCAGATACAGGTCATGCCAGAGATGTTGAGGTTCTCATGTGCTCTAGGGTGAGAACATGTCCCCGAGTTGGAGAAATATGGTATCCCTTATCCTAGGGATAACTAAGGAGATCATGTCTCGAGGCCCACAAGTCCTAGACATGGAGTGGCGAGATCCAGACGACTTGATTATGGCCCCGAAGGGCCCATATTTTCTTCAGTGCAACCCATCTATTAGCGTCTATCCCGCCATCTTGGTTATGAAGTAGTAGTAGGTCTTGCTCCATGAGGTAATGAGTCTAGGTATCATGGTATGTGTCACTCTGATTTTTGAAGCATTTGAATATGTTGAAGTGAACTCTCATTCATTTCATAACGTTTTCTTGGAAATTATGCTCTTTAACTTGTGCATACCTAGGAGGGTGACAAAATTCCCTAGTAAGTCGGTTCCCCTTTAGGATGAGTTGCCATTGGATGGGTATATGAAATTTCATCGTCCATTCCTTCCATACTTACCACTTTTCATCATTATTCCTCTCATCTTCCCCTACCTTGGTTCAGGCATTGGGTTTTCCACACTAGGTGATCCAGGTGGATATCAGAGGCCACCCACCTTTTCCAAATGGCTCAAAACAGTTTTCTGGCCATTTTGGGAATTTACTATTTTTAGCAGGTTTTAACTTCCGGGGCCATTTTGAGGATCCAAATGAAGGTTTTTCGAGATCGAGGTTCTCAATGATATCCGAAGGCATTATTGAGCCCCCAAAATGAATCTCCTCGACAATACCTTTCCAACGAGCTATCACACGCCTAAAACGGAGATCGTATGCAAAAGTTACGACCCCGAGAAGTTGATGCACCAACTTACCCAAACGGGGCCCACATGACTTTTGGCGCTTCATCTCCTAGGGCTAGGTTTTTGGATGTCTAGGACTTTTGGCATTCCCGTTTATTGTAAAAAGGCCTTTAGAGCCTCATTGTAATCATCTTCTTGCGAATGCAAGTAGCCGTCACATCTCTTCTCAGAGATAAGCTGCCACCATTCTAGCGAGTCTTTCACTCTG
>ML812173.1:33305-59109 GCA_009831015.1 Picea engelmannii
GTGCATCTCTCCCTCTACAGAGGCACCCATAGGAGAGACCTACATTTCCTTGTTATCATTGCACCCTATACCCAAACACTTCCCCTACACCATTTCACACACTTACATGACCTAGATTGGTTCTCACCTGGGAAACACCCCAAACTTATGGAGGTTTAGCCCAATAGGACATCCTGAGACCCTCTCCAAACCTGACTTGTTAAACTGCATAACGTCTTTGAACATTTGTCTGGGTAAAGGGGGGTTTGATGCACATGTTTGGGTAATTTGATTATTGGATGTGATTGACATTGCTATGATCCCTGTGACTTATGAGCCCATGTATGTCGTGCTTGTTGCTGCCACAGGACTTTTTCTAGTGGATAGGTGCAAATGGGGGAATGATTAGGTTGGACCTCCATGGGGATGAAATCCAAATTGATTGATGTTGTAACCCCACCAGGGGGAAAGGAGAAACCATAGGTTGGCATTGGGGAGGAAGAAGGAATGTTGCACCAAGGACACTCTGACAGACCTAGACCCAGGGGGGTCTTTCCTTTCCTCTTGGAAGTTGACCCTTGAGGGAACATGATGTCATCATGTTGACCCTGACATCATCTAGAGCTAGGGTTTGTAGTTATGACAACGATTGTGTGCTTATTGGCACATGTGGCTTCATCTAGGTCCTTTGGAGGCCAAACGTCTAGCTTATGGAGCCCAATATTCCACCTTGAAGGCTCAATGTCACCCTAGAAGGGCATGACATCACCTCTAAAAGTGATTTTAGGGTTTAATTATTTGAATGTGTAAAAACTGGATTTTTCATGTAATTTGGACATGTCGGCCTTTTGATGACCTAATTTTTATTAAAGGTCATAAGTATTGTATAAATAAGAGAGAAAAACTCTCATTTTTTCATGATTGACTCATCACACAAGTGTGTGGTCTGGAATTTGCGCCCTTTTCAAGGGTTATTGGCTGAAATTCTAGGCGCACTTCTTGGAGGATACATTTTTTGGTGTTTCTTGGCTATTTTCATGGTGGAGGATCTTAAACTAGGGTATAAGCTTGATTATTCTTGGTGAAGTAAGTATAACATTTGCATTTCTTTATTGTGAATGAATTCTTATGGTGAATTTACTTGTTTCATGTCAAAGATTATGAAATTGCTTGCTTGAAACCCTAGGAGAAATACATATGTTATTATATTTTTCTCTATAATTCTCCACTTGTTTAAATTTCTCAATAAAGCACCTCATCTAGAAAGTAGATACTAGAGCCCTGCCATTATAGCACTCTAGTAACCCTACTTCATTTCCTATTGCATATTTCATTTCAAATTTTTCCAAGCAAAAGAGAAACCGCTAGGGCCTAAGTTGTCTTACTTTCTAGCAATTATTTCTCTCTAGGACTTGGATGTTTGAGGCCTTAGGTTACTAACACCTCTGTCATATTTTTCCATTTCCTTGACATAGGTCTATCATTACTATTTTCCTCTAAAATTTGTTGTTGTTATCATGAACTCCATTATCCTAAAAATCACTAGTCTACTCACTACAAGTGATTGATTGATCAAACAACCTTCAAACTATCTTCCTTGGAGAATTTACTAATTTCTACTAACCCTAGATTATCCAAATTCATTGACACTTGTTGTTGTTGAAAAAGATTGCTACAACCATGTAACAACATCAAATTAACCCTAAAAGTGACATCTTATGCTAGCTAGACATTGCTAAAACTGCTTGTGACTATCTAATATCAATTTGCCTAGTTGGGGCTATTATTTCAAATCTTTTATCAATCATTTTGAAGCATAATTATTGTGGTTGTTACAAATTTATCATTGTTGTTATAAATTATTATACTACTGCAATTTTATATCAGCTAGTCTATTTTCTAAGAGTTCATAGTCTTATGAAGCATTAATATCATTTTGGTACTTGGAGAGTGCCCTTTTTTCTCTTTGTTGTCTTGTTCTGTGAAGGTACACAATATTACTCTTTTGCTTCATCTTTAATAAGACTTAAGGAACCTTTTAAATTGAGTGACCTGTGAGAGGGGAGGGAATTTCTTGTATGATTTTCCTTAGCCTTCTCAAACCCTCAAGTCATTGGGGACGTCTCCCCTAGGGTACCGCAACATACTCCTAAATAGAAAGGGGTTTCCTATTAAGGTGACAGTGATAGGTCACTCCCAGTTACACCAATTTTGTATCCACTTGCCTTGGGCTTTGGGAAAGTACAAATTGTGCGATAACATTTTGGCGTCACTACTAGGGAAAGCCGAGTCAATATTCCTCAAGATGACACTTTTTCGGTAAGCCTTTTCTTCAAATCCTTTATCTTACAAAGATTACCTGGCGAATCCAATGAGTGTGATCCCCTCATCCCTTTGATAGTTTCAAGAAAATTATTTGGCAACTCCACAAAGCTCGGCGAGGTATACCAATCCTCCCAAGTCCTTTAGAAGAAAACCTCCCCAAAACTCTCTTATAGTAAAATCATTATTTGGAGGAAATCTTCCTTTGAACACAATGTCTAATGCTCAGACCCAGGCCCTTAATACAGATCAAGCTAATAACCAGAGACAATGGTCATCCAAGATTTTCAAACTGTTAGACATGACAAACATACCAGGATACCCTAGGCAAATGCCCCCTAGGTCTGAGAAATGGTTACCTAAATTCACTAGTAATGATGTAGTCAGTGCTGAGGATCATATGAGAAACTTCTGGGCCTTCTTTCAACTTCATACTATAAGTGATGATGTTGAAGATTTATCTATGAAATTTTTCTCTGATATCCTCTATGATGGCATCAGACGATGGCACAATAGTCTCCCTGATGCTAGTATTACAACCATGGACAAGTTAGAGGAAGTGTTCCTCAAACGATGGAGTGTCAAGGAAGACCCCAACATGCTGCTAATAAGGTTGAATAACATCACAAAACAAGAGAATTAAATTGTTAGGGAATTTCATGATAAATTTGAAATCTTAGCACAAAATATGTTGGTGAGCTATCACCCTTCAGACAATTTCCTTCTCTTTCTTTACACTAAGGAATTTACAAGACAGATGGGTTTTCTCCTCAGAGACAAAGCCCCTAAAAAAATCCAAGAATCCCAAGAGGTGGCTACAAAAATTGAAGATAATCTATCATCATCCAGAGTTGAACATTTCTCTGCCCTAAGAGTCAAAATAGATGCTAAACATAAAGTAGTCCATAATGTTGAGTCTACCTCATATATTGGTGCTAGATTGGCAAAGCTACAGTTGACTATAGATGGCATGGTAAAAACCCAAGAATTAATTATGAATAGGATTGTCAATTTGGAAAGAGCTCAACAACAACCTCCTAGGCCCCCTTACAAAGGGAAATTCCAGAAAGGGACTCAAGTTTTCAAACCAAAAAATGAACAAGAAGTCCCTAATATTGTATCCCCCACAAACATGGTATATGAAAACCCTTGGTGCTTGCAATGTAGAGACTCACATTGGGAGCATGAATTCCCCTTCAACAATGATGAACATGACCAAGTCAATATTATCGATCATACCATTGAGGGCCCATAGTGTTTCCTTAATGTCACACTGGAAGAACATAAGGAAGGCATAAAAGAAGAATCCATGAGGGATAGAATGGAGGTTATAAATAACCTTGATCAAGAGTCAAGAGAAAAGTTGAAAAAAAAAAAATTCAAGTGTATACTAGGCAAAAACGAATGAACCAACCTCTCTCTACTGGACCTACAACCTCACAACTAAGACCTCCACCTATGAAGATGCTTCTTCCTAGAAATCTGCCCAAAATCGACAAGGTTGATTTGAATTTTGACCTTGAAGGTGCATTTGCCAAAATGCACGTGACCATTCCACTAAAGGAAGTTATCAAGGTTCCATCTATAAAGGAAAGGTTCAAAAAAAAATTCAAAGTATCAGATGAGCCAATGGACCCTCCTATCATGTTACAAGAAGATCATTTTAGGGTTCAGTATGATGGACACCCGCCTTTCTTCATGACATTATTAGTAAATGAAAAATACCTTAACAACTGTATGCTTGATTTAGGAGCATGTGATAACATGATGTCTTTGAGAGTCATGGAAAATCTAGGCCTCAATGTCACATGACCTTACATGAATGTATGCGGTTTTGAATCCAAGGCCATACCCACTCATGGGGTAGTTGAGAATGTTGAAGTACACCTTAGCAGATATCCCAAGAGAGTGATCCACATGGATATTGTAGTGGTGGATGTACTTGATGTGAGGGGAATGATTTTTTCTAGGAATTTTGTCACAATGTTGTGGGGGACACTAGAGATGGACCTAAGCTACATCAATGTGCTTATGAAAAATGGGACAATTGAATGCCTTCCAAATATTCCAATGGACAAAGCCCATGTACAAGAAATTAATAATGATGTTGACACGAATGTAATAGATGAGCTAACCAAGGAAAACCTTCCTATATTTTCTCTATAGGATATACCTTTCACTTCAGAGGAAGAGTTTGATGAGATACAATGGAAAAAAGGGGAAGAATATCAACAACTGTTAGATAAATATAAGGACAAGGAAGTTGAAACCGTTAAATTACTAAGGAAAGTTTATGATGACATATTGATCAAACCAAGCCAACAAGAAGTCCTTACAAATGAATCCCACCCTCCTCCCTCAAGAAAATATACTAGGGTTATACATGAAGCAACCAATCTTGTGACAAAAGAGTATCAAGAGGGAGATACGGTATGGATGTGGGACACTAAGAAAGGATAGCCTAATAATGTTAAAGGGAATGCACAGTTTTGGATTGGACCTTTCATAATCAGAATGAAGTTGGTCAATGATGCCTACTATTTATCCACGTTGGAAGGAAGAAAACGCCCATTACCAGTTAGTGGATACCTCCTCAAACCCCACCATGGGGTAGAGACTTGAATTCATAGGTAAGTATAGGTTAGTTAGTCATTTTCATCCATTGTATATACCATCTACATATCATGCTAGTGTAGTGTAGTTTCATTCTATATTCTTTCATTTTGTATATATGCATGTTTATTTTTATTCCACTATATCATATATGAGCGAGGGGTGATATCACCACCCTAATGATTACTGATACATTTGTTGAGATATAGCATATATAAGTCATGCAAGAGATGTTAAGGTTCGCATGTGCTCTACAATGAGCACATGTCCCCGAGTTGGAGACAGATTTTATCCCTTATCCTAGGGACAACAAAGGAGATCATGTCTCGAGGCCCACAGGTCCTATACATGGAGTGTCGAGAGCTAGACGACTTGATTATGGCCCCAAAGGGCCCATCTTTTCTTCAATGCAACCCATCTATCAATAGCAACAACATCAATCCTGCCATCTTGGTCCTGAAGTAGCAATAGGTCTCTCTCCATGAGGTAATGAGTCTGGGTATCATGGTATGTCTCACTTTGATTTTCGAAGAATTTGAATATGTTGCACTTAAATCTCCTTCATTTCATAATGTTTGCTTGGAAATTGTGTTATTTAACTTGTTCATACATGGGAGGGTGAAAAAATCCCTAGTAAGTTTATTCCCCTTTAGGATGAGTTTCCACTAGGTGGGTCTATCAAAGGTCATCGTCCATTCCTTCCATACTTTTCACTTTTCATCATTATTCATCTCCTCTTCCCCTACCTTGGTTTGGGCATTGGGTTTGCCACACTAGGAAGGGTTGTACCTTGCCTTGTGGGAAAACGGGGCTAAAGGCCCAAAGGGTAAAAGTAGTTGGCAAGTGTTAAAAGCCAAAATGAAACCTTTGAGATGCTTCTCCCAAGGATTCCCAATAAAGAAATAAAAGGCTTCTCGGCAAGAAAAGGGGACCTGTAAGATAAAACAAAACTCACAGTACTAGTTGGTGGATGGGGTGTCTCATCATGACTCAGCCTATTAAGTCCATGGGCATGTAGCAGTATGACATTACCATATATTTGGTCACCAAACCAGGGTAGTGGATCTCAGTGGCATAGACAAGAGAAAGGGGGTCTCGTCACGAGCCAACCTTCTCATTTACATGAAATTCTTGTGAGTAACATTGTCACCTCTGGTCACCACGCTAGAACAATGTTCCCCAGCTTTTCCCTTAAAAAGAAAAAGACCAAAAAGAAATAAGACTAAGAATACAAGGCATTGAATGGGCTAGGAAAAAATGGAATCCATGATAAGGTGAAACTCACCCTCTATAGAGGCACCCACAGGTGAGACCTACATTTCCCTGTTATCAGTGTACCCTCTGCCCAAACACTTCCCCTACACCATTTCACACACTTACATGACCTATATTGTCTCTCACCTTGGAAAAACCCCAAACTTATGGAGGATTATCCCAATGGGATATCCTTAGACCCTCTCCAAACCTGACTTTCTAAACTCCATAATGTCTTTGAGCATTTGGCTGGGTAAAGGGGGGTTTGATGCACATGTTTCGGTAATTTGATTATTGAATGTGATTTTCATTGCTATGATCCATGTGACTTATGATCCCATGGAGGGCGTGCTTTTTTCTATTGCAAGACTTTTCCCGGTGGATAGGTGCATATAGGGGAATGATTAGGTTGGACCTCCATGGGGATGAAATCCCAATTGATTGATGTTGTAACTCCACCAGGGGGAAAAGAGAAACCACAAGCTAGCACTAGGGAGGAAGAAGGAACATTGCACTAGGGACACTTCGACAGACCTAGACCTATGGGGGTCTTTCCTTTCCTCCTGGACATTGACCCTTGAGGGCACATGACGTCATCATGTTGACCCTAACATCATCTAGAGTTGGAGTTTCCAATTATGATGGTGATTGTGTGCTTATTGGAATGTGTGGCTTCATCCAGGGCCTTTGGAGGCCAAACGTCTAGCTTATGGAGCCCAACATTCCACCTTGAAGACTCAACGTCACCGTAGAAGGGCATGACGTCACCTCTAAAAGTAATTTTAGGGTTTAATTATTTGAATTTGTGTAAAAACTGGATTTTTCATGTAATGTGGCCATGTCGTCCTTTTGATGACCTATTTTTTATTAAAGGTCATAAGTATTGTATAAATAAGAGAGAAAAACTCTCATTTTTCATGATTGACTCATCACACAAGTGTGTGGTCTGAAGTTTGTGCCCTTTTCAAGGGTTATTGGTTGAAATTCTAGGCACACTTCTTGGAGGAGGCAATTTTTGGTCTTTCTTGGCTATTTTCATGGTGGAGGATCTTCAAATAGGGTTTAAGCTTGATTGTTCTTAGTGAAGTAAGTAAGAAATATGCATTTCTTTAATTTTGAATGAATGTTTATGGTGAATTTACTTGTTTCATGTCAAAGATTATGAAATTGCTTGCTTGAAACCCTAGGAGAAAGACATATGTTATTATCTTTTTCTCTATAATTCTCCACTTGTTTAAATTTATCAATAAAGCACCTCATATAGAAAGTAGATACTAGAGCCCTATCGTTGTAGCACTATAATAACCCTACTTCATTGTCTATTGCATATTTCATTTCAAATATGTCCAAGGAAAAGAGAAATCGCTAGGGCCTAAGTTGTCTTACTTTCTAGAAATTATTTCTCTCTGGGACTTGGACATTTGAGGCCTTAGGTTATGTTGAGGGTCCCTAAATCCATTTAATTCAATAATAGGAACCAAACCCGCCACAGAGGCCCAATTAGACTCTGCAGCATTTGATGGTGGAATGGTTCTCCAGATCTTTCAATCTAGCCAAATTATAGATGGGATTTACATGGTGATTGACAAGATATTTTCCTATGAAAGTTCCTCCTTCAGTTTAAGCGTTCTCTTTTTGTCTTTTCTTTTATTAGATGAGTCTGATAAAATGATGTGTGCAAGTATAAACCAGTTGGTAGAAAGGATTCTTAACTACCGAAGAAAGTTGATCTTGGGATAACCCTCATACTCAGCATGCAGACAAACATATTCACACATGTTACAAGCCTAGTACTAATACATTAACTTGTTGGTATTTAAATTATTGACTGAGATACAATTATCGTAATAAAATATGCATGTAATAAGATGATGGAAAGAAAAATAGTTTCCTTAGCTCTAACATTAATCACACATTAACACAACGATTTGATTTCCATCATTAGGAACAAGAACTACAAAAAATATTGAAACGGATAACTTATCAATAGATTCAGAAACTCTTACTCATTACAGCATCAATTACTGAAATAAAGTTAGAAGTAATTTCTCCTCAATCCAATCACATAATTCCTTTGATGAAAAACATATTTTTTGTCTCTGATCCTAAACATGACTTATCAATTAAGGTAGTTCAGAAATAGTTCTTTACAATTCAAAAAATGAGGGTATTTTCCTAAAACCATCGACCCTTGCTAAAAGATCAATCCATTTATTTATAGAGAATCACTAACTAAAAATAGTTGCTACAAGTTTAAGTTAAGTAAACAAAATTCTCCATGTGGCACTTGATTCTTTTGTTCTCTGAGAATTAACTCATGGTTCTACTGGAGTGGATGACTCTTCTCATACTCCGACCACTTGATGAAAATATCCTCGCATGTGTTGGCATACGAGAACCTATGCTGGTCCATCGGGGATGAGATAATTTCTTTCACTTCTATTGCTCGTTCTTTGTATTTGACAATTTTGGCACTCAATCTTTGCAGAACTACACGAGCCTTGATTAGATGCTCCATAAAGCATTGTATTTGACTCGATGCCATGCTCGCCACCTGTGTGATCTCTGTTGTCCATGTCGAGTCCTGTTCTGCATGTTGCTTGACTATGTTATGCAGGTCAACAAAGTCTTTGGGTGAGCCAAATTCTTGGAGCCCAATGCCTTTCAACTCCTGATTAATATTTTCCCAACCCTTTTCGCACTCGGCCCACTTCTTATGTATCTCTCGCTGAGGTTATTGGGCCATATTTTCCCAATATTCGACTGATTTTCTGATCCAAGCGATGTTGCTATCCCTTAGCACTCGAATATCGTTCTCTTCGACATCTCGGCCCTTTTGTATTGTGTTGATGTAATCAATCCTTTATACCACCTGGTATGATTTTTCATACCACCTTTCCACATCTTTGCAGGTTGCTAGTGCCATAAGGGTATCTTCTTGAAAATCGACTATACCTACAATGAAAAGGTGTCGTTCATTTGTGAACTTTGTGTAAGCATCCTGGAACTCACTCCTCAAAAACATTGTGGCCTGCGTAGAGTCTTGATAGTGTTTTTCCAAATGGCGCACATGCTCCAACTTCTTAAGTACAACGGCCAGTTCCTTTTCATCTCTCCTTGCTCGATCCAATGTGGCATCTGTGATAGCCATCCATGCGCCAATAAGCTCAGATGTCTTGGTGTGTTCTCTGTTGAGCGGATTCTCCTCTATTATGATAAGAATTGAGCTATCTCGCGTGAGTCTTCTCTTCTTGGTGGTTCTCTTTGTTGGAACATATATATTTTTCTAAAATTTAGACTTAGATAAGTTTCATTCTTGTTTAAATAAGGACAAACGCGCACTTGAATATCACCGTTTATGAAGTCTTTCATTGAATCCAATGATCTGAAATCCTTAAAAGTTATGGAGCCTCCCACTCATTAAAAGGTCAAATCACCAAAGGATACCTTTGAAATGTCGGGTTTCGGGGTTTCGCGATACTAACAGTCCAACATGTAAGAACCCCAAAGTCTCGATATACGAAGTCGTGAAACTATCTTAAGTTAAACCAGGTTAATTAAACAATTAAAAATGATTAACTATATTTAAACCTTATCGCAATTTCGTGTTTCGGGGATCCTGCCTCGAACGACAACCAAAGTCCCGATACCTGAAATCGTGAAACCCTTGAAGTTAATCGCAATTATTTAAAAGGTTAAAGGTGATTAATATTAATTAATCAATCGCGATTTCGGGATTTAGAGAACATAGCTCGAACTAGTATAGAATATCTCGAGACTCGAAACCCCGAAATCTTAGAGGTTAATCATGATTAATTAAAAGGGTTAAATGCAATTAAACTTAATTAAACACATTGTGATTTCACATTTCGTAAGTTATAACTCAGGCTATTATAAGATATCCCAAGAGCCTAAACGTCGAAATTTACTTAATGATAACTATTATTAACCGACGCTTTAACAAAGATTATCTCTTAATTAATACATCGCTTAATGATGACTCAGATAGATTCAAATTTCGTATGTTCTTTTCTCGAGCATGAACCACCAAAAATAAATGCCATTAATAATACCTTTACGACATTCATTCCAAATAATATTTTTAGCCACTGCTTGAATCTGATTCATTAAAGAAAGTAAATACTCCATCAATAAAGGTATTGATTTATTGATGTGATTAAAGGAAAAGGGATGTGAATTTGAATTTCATTATGCATTTACTCAGCAGTAAGTTTTTCCAGCTGAAGGATTTTACGTATTTCCTGTGGTAGATAATAGAGTTCGAAGGCTTGATACCATGGCTCCTTGGAAGGCACCTAAAGCGACTAGTGAAAGTTCAAGCCAAAACACAGATGTTCTCTCTGACACCTTTCCCAGAAGTAGAGACACCGTCAAATCCTGGACACAAGTATTCAACATCTTACAATATGAATTGGAAAATTGCCCGGATGATTCAAGCGACAATGAGGAGGAAATATCTACCAAATACAAAATTGTTGCTCAGTTAGAGTTACAGAAGATAGCGACAAGGCCTAAGATCTTTCCCTACAATGATATGATCGATTGGGCACTGGACCACATAGATATCCCAACCAGAACTATTTTTGATTCGCAAAGGGTCACAGTTGGGTCTTTCAAGCCAGAACACCTATAGGTGATGTACAAATTGTCTCTGATATCCAATTTCATTTACAATGCAAATTTCCTAGTATACTTCAACAAGAAGCAATGCGACCAATACGGAAAAAACCTTCCTGATTTAATTAAAGACTGGTATTCTCACCCCGAGAAGTTGAGAGCAGACTCCCATGGTATATACCCAGTTGTTGCACTACAACTCCACATAATGTACATAGCAATGATGATGTGTAGGCTCTACGGGAAGGAAAACACAACTCATTTATTTTTACCGTGGGTGCCTATTATACACACAGTAGCAGAAGGGTACTCTTTTGACTGGGAAAAGATATTGTCAGACAGTTTGGTTCAAGAGATTGCAAGATATCAGTCACTAAGAGCCAAGGGGTAACCGAACCAATTTTTCATGTCGGCTTATATTATGGACGTCATCTATTTCATGATGCCTTTTCCGCTGATGGAATGGAGTTGGACTCCAAATAGTGTTGAACCCATACATATTTATCATTCAAAGCTTTGGGAAGAAAAGGAAAAAGACTTATTTTATGAGATCTGCAACTGGGTAGTGGTGCCAATGCACACCTCCATATATGGCTACCCACCTCCCAGAATCTATGACAAAATTTTGAATAACCTGGGCAGAATAGTAGACTGGTATATTGAGGAACACTTCTCCTATATTGGGGTTTTTGGCTGTTCAGTTCTTCCATATGCTCTACCACAATTTTTACCAAACCGACTAGTTTTCCGAGAGGTCGCACGACAAATTGTGCTCGGTGGGATTAGGAAGGAGCTCAAAACAGTATAGAAAAAGGTATGGCCCTCTTTTCCCTTGCAGATTGGTACATTTTCCCTGCTGGATTTCGGTCACTCTAAAGTAGAGGCTGCGACTTTGGAAGAAATAAATATGGTCAGCATTGAATTCAAAAAGCATGACCCACAGAAGGTTGTGGGTAATCACATGGCCAACTACAATTTGAAAAGGTATGAACATGAAGATTCCCTTCAAGACGAGATTTTCTGAGGAGAGAGATCCTATACAGAAGTTTTGAGTCGAGTTCGATCTCTGTCACATGATAAAAGGATTGATTTTTACGACTTCCATAGGCACCGAAGAAGTAGCCTCCCTAAAGTGTTACAAGGAGGAACCCTGACGTCTCCAGCTACATAGCAAACAGAGACCCGAAGCTCAGAAGCAGTAAGCTCCAATGGACAAGAAAATCGGGAAATCTTGGACAAGATTGAGGTGTCGAATTAGAAAGAAGATATCCCATCGACAAATTATCAGGTGACCAAGCCAAAGATCAAGCAGAGACACTGACAAAGGAGGGAGAAGAAGGACCACCGTTTTATCCAAATAAATCAACTACAAATGTGGTCAGGAAACAATCGTCCACCAAAATTGGTAGCCCCATCCAGTTCATCACACCGTTACAATTCACCAGAGGGAATCCAAATGTAGAGGTAATATTCATAGAGGACCTCACACCCATTTCGGTTGAAGAGTTGTCACCTTTCAATTTCTTTTTCAACAAGAAAAGGAAGGTTATGGTGAAGAGAGAAATGCACCTAAAGGAAGGTTCATCTATCAAAAGACATAGGGTGCTAATTGATGGAGAAGCCTTGGAGGAGGTAGACTTTGCTGAAGAAGTAGTAGGCTCACTAGGGGCTTTTGCAACAACTAACCAATTTTCAGTCGGAAATTTAAAAGGACGACTGAAGCAGAAAGATATGCAAATAAGACAATTGTAGAATCAAATGAAGATTGTAGAAAAGAATGTTCAGAATGAGGTCAACAAGGGCTTCGAGAAGATTAGTGCCAGTGACAAACAAGAAATCCAACAACTCAAATCCATCCTCGAGGAGATGCACAGGAATATACAGGCGAGCCAGGGATGGGCCACCTAATAGGATGAGTTGGTAAGGAAACTACAAGCCAAAGTAAGCTCTACCGAAGTGTGAAAGGCACTGAAAGTAGCACAACAAAGCCTTCTCACAAAGGTTGAAACTATCCAAGATAATTTTTGGGTGATAGATCAAGCATTATATAACATTTTTTTAAGAGAGAGAGAATTTATTTCTCCCCGGACTACCTTCCAAGAAGCAGTTGTGTCGTCAGCAAAAGAAAGAGTAGTTATGGCTTCCAGGTTGTCCGTTTCAGAATAGACCAAAGGTGACACAATACTAAAAACCTGGGAATCTACCATAGTTGAAATCAAGAAAATGGCTAAGGAAGTGAAGGAGTTTTGTGAAGAGGATTTCCACTCACTCAACAAAGAATCATTAGGCCTTGATAAATAATATAGCTCTGGAGTACTGGGACAAATTGACATAACAAAACATCAACTTGACATTAAGACAAATATGGAAGAGGCTCAGGATGAAATCTCACAGATAAAACAGGTTGATATTATTCATATAAATAGATGGCTAGTGAAGCCTCGTCTGAAATTATAGTCTATAGTTTCAGAAGATAGACGAATGGAAGAAAGATTGCCTCAATTGGAAAATAAATTATATATTTTTTAGGCTAATAATTTAACAAAGCCCTCCAGGCTGGTGGCACAATTTGTGAGAAGATGCATCAAATGTATTGAGCAAGGAAAAGGTAGCACTGCTAGAAACAAATGACATAACTTGTGTACATTATCCATTTTGGAGTTGGAGAACTAGAGAGAAAAATGCCTCTGCCAGCATAATGAGGAGACTGACAGAAAATATGCAAGTGAAGCATTTCACATTTTACATTTTGTAATTTTTACTATTTTAGAAATAAGGGAAATTCCAACCGTTTAAGGTTGAGAACCTTTTGTATAAATATAACTTTATAAGGTTAATCACAGGCTGCTTCTTGCCGTATTGTAACTGAGAAAACTCATTTTTGTGAGTATTAATACAAGTGCAAACAGGGATTCCAATTTTTTTGTTGTTTGAGTTATGTGCCCGCGTTGTGTTTCATATCTTTTGTTCTCTTTAAGTTACTCCTGAACAAATGAATGATTACAATTTAGTAAAAAATCTATTGTGATTACGTTTCATTTAGTATTTGATTAGCAAGCATTTTTTCCTTTGTAGTTGCTATCAACAAATACAAGACCTTCCTGTTATTTGGATTACTACATCTTGTATTATTTCAAGAGTGCATTCTACTTTTCCTCCTACTATAAACAAGGTAAGAATCTTCTGTCATTGATGCCTTAGTTTGTTTAATAGTTTTGTAATTTTCTTCTCCTCCTTCAATTTGATAAATTGACCCAGACGACGAAATACAACCTTTATTTTGTTCAAATATTAATTTCATTTGAGGATTTAACTCTTACACAACTAATGGAAGAAAAATCACCTTTAAAACCAACTTTCCTTAATTCCTAATGCCTAACATTATTCTTTCAGCCTTAAGTTTAATCTCATGAACAACATCTTTTTGGCGTCGTTGTCGGGGACGAAGAGATGAAGTTATTTTTCCTTGGGAGACCGACATGGTAAGTTTCTTTCTTTGATAGTGAACAAATATAGAATACAGTATTAAGGCTAATTTTAATTTTCACTTGGTGACTCCACCACTAATAAACTGACATCCAGTCGAAGGAATACCAGAAAAAATCCAGATGATAAGCAGACCACGCCCGTATCTGACCCTGAAATTTTTTTAAAACCAAGGGGATACCTTAAGCAGACCACTACTTCTACAAGTAAGGTTTATCAACCCAAACCCACACAGTCTAATACTAAGGTTCCTTATGAACAGTTAACTCCGTGAGAAGTTTCCACCCAAATCTATTTCAGAGAAACATCGACTGATAGAGTTGAAGCCAAAATAATAAACCCCGACTTGGTTTTACCCAAGATAAAGACCGAAACCGAATCAATTGCCTCCTTTGCTAATAAAGGAAAAAGACCCATCTCGATACCTGCTTTGATTAATATTCCATCAGTCCCCAAAATAAAATTTCCATCTTCCCGAAGTCTTGAAGAACATACCTTACACTCTGATTCGACTCCTGTTGGATCTCCCGTTTATATATCCTGCAATTCCAAAGAACCTATCCCTCATCTCTCTTTTCTCCCCTTTTTTGATTTTTTTATCTCCTGATGATAAGTTCTCAGAACCCCTTTCCCTTCATCCCAAAATAGTCGGAAGACCACTACACATATTTTAAAATCCTCTCTATAATCTCCAAGTTTCATCTCCTATATTATCAATGGCTGCTGTCGGAGGAGGTGGTGCTGGAGGTGGTGCCAGAGGTGGCGTAGGTGGAGGAGGGTTGGGTGCTGGAGGAGGAGGAGGCGGCGATCAAGGACCACCTCCACCTCCCAAAATGTTTTCTAAAGTAGCTTCTAGGTATGATCCTTTAGTCCTCCCAGTTCCCCTCCATGATTTACCCGAAAACTATATGAAAAACATGTTGAAGTTCACAGGAGAGGGAGACTTAATGACCACTAAACACACAATTTTTTTCGATCAATTTGTCGATATCCTTGGCCTTGAGCACGAGGATGTTTATTCGAGACTCCTAGTTCAACATTTTGAAGGACAGGTGAGAACCTGGTTCCGAGGGCTACCAACAGGTTCTATAAGAACATACGACGAACTAGAAAATGACTTCCTTTGACAATGGGGAGAGAGGAAAGATCACCTTTATTATTTAACTGAGTTCGGAGCTTTAATAAAGAAAAAGTCAGAAACAATTCTCGAATTCACTCATAGATTTAATAAACTATATAACAAAATTCCAGTTGAAGTTAAACCTTCACAACCTGCAACAAAGGTGACTTTCACAGAGGATTTTGATCCCGAATTTGCTTTATTGTTGAGGCAAAGGAGATCTACCGACCTCACAAGAATGCAGGACGATGTTATAGAAATAGAGTCAAATATGATGGCATCGGGAAAGTTAAAATCTAAAATCGAAATGGGAAATAAAGAAACTAGACAATTCAGAGAACAAGTAGGACCTTCTGGATCTGGGAGGTTTGCGGAAGATAAAATGGATGACATGGAAAAAATAATCAAAGAGTTATCTAATAAAATCTTTAAAATGGAACTGGATCAATCTAAAATGGAGCAGTTCATTAGAAAATATTTCAGAAGGAATCCTAACCCTCAAATACAACCAAGACAAATAAAAAATGAAGATCAAAAGATTCAGACCCCCTTTAAAAACGAAAATTTTATAGGAGGAGATGACATGTGAAACTTTGAGGAGTTAGAGGAAGATATGAATAATCTTGGCGATGATTGTCAAGAACCTTATTTGATGAGGCAAGATTATGAAAGGTCTTTAAACGCAGAATACTGGTCTAATAATGATGATAGCATAAATATCACATAAGATTATGCTTATCAAGGAATCGCTGATAATATAATGGTCGAGCTTCAACATAAGTATAATTTAAGGCCCAGAGATAGAAATATCGCAACTTCCCAACCCAAGAAAATCTTGTTGAGAAATAAAGTGAAAGAGACAGCTCAAACCGCAGTTGAAACATAGTCTGCCAAAACAAAAGCAACTGAAACACATACTGCCAAAACAAAAGCAGTTGAAACACAAAATGATAAAAAAAGGGCAACTGAAACATAGACTGTCGAAACAAAAACAATTGAAAAAAAAGCAACACAAACAAATAAATTAGAAAACAAGGAGATAGAAGCCTCGACCAGAGAAGCCGAAAAGGAAATGGGAAGTTTCAGTTTAGAGAACGAGATTAATAAAATCAAAATCCATGTGCCTCTGGTTGAATTGGAAAAAAAACCTACATATAGAAAACAGATTGCCAAAATGATAAATTTTACTGATTTCGAAAGTCATGTGAATGTTATAAATTTAGAAGATGATAAACCAACTATAATGTTTGGTCTGCATTTTGAAAATGCCAGAGATTTTGTCGCTCCTTTCTACATTATGTTGATTGTGCATGATCATCTGCTCCATAACTGAATGTTGGATTTTGGAGCCTCCCACAATGTGATGCCCAAAGCTATTATGGATAGACTTGGTCTCGAAATTACCAGACCATACGAAGATCTGTATTCTTTTGATTCAAGAAAAGTTAAATGTGTGGGTATGATTAAATATTTAGTGGTTAATATTGCACAGATTCCTGTAAAAAGTATTATAATGGATGTGGTTGTTGTTGATATCCCTCCAAAGTACGACATGTCATTGTCCAGATCTTGGGGCACCAAACTTGGAGGATCTCTTCAACTCGACATGACATACACTACAATCCCGATCTTCGGCGGACAGTTCACCCGACTGTACAGAAAAACAAGGTTGGCATATACAGTAAGTGATCCGCTAAATACAAATAATTATCCTATTTATGTCGCAGATCAGGATTTAGGAAACTGTATATTATCGATCGATGATGATTTAGATGAATGTATAGAAGAAAATTGTACAGAAAAAGAAAAATAGAAAAGACAAATAAAAATGTAAATAGTACTGGAGTTTGGAAAATGTATTTCGATGGTGCTTCATCTTGTAAAGGAGCAGGAGCTGGAGTGTTCTTTGTGGCACCCGGAGATGAGTTTATTATACCTTTCTCTTATAGATTACAATGGGACATTGATTACACCAATAATGTATGTGAATATGAAGCCCTGGTTTTAGGATTAGAGGTTGCCAGAAAGTTGAAGATTGAAAACCTAGTAGTTTATGGCGATGCGGAATTAATTATAAAGTAGATAAAGAAGTAGTATTAGGCCAAACACTCGAGGTTGAGGTCTTATAGAAATTATGCCTGGGATCTGATTGAATTTTTTTTCTCATCATTTAATATTCGTCACATCACAGAACAAAAAATCAACAGGCAAATTCATTGGCCAAAGCAATCATGACATTTGTACCTCCTAATGTTCTCAAACTGAAGTATCACATATAAATGAGGCATAGACCCTCAATAACAAACAATATACAACACTGGCAGGTCTTCGAAGATGATGAGAAAATCATACAATTCTTCGAAATTGTGGACGGATTTTTCGAAATGCATAGTGATCAGGAAAATCAAAATGACCCTGCTTGGATAATGCAGGAAGGTGAGGATCCTCGGGAGTTCTGAGATAAGATTGCTAATCATCGCATGTTGGTACTGAAAAATAATCAGATCCCTAAAGGTTTAATTCTTTTGGAGAGATTTTTCGATCATGACGATATTCCCTTGAAGTCTACTTTGCATCCTCAGCCCGAAGAGGTTGAAGATTGTAATATAGGCACCAAGGAAATTCCTAAGTTGGTAAAAATATCTAAATACCTTCCCCCTGAAATAAAAAGAAAATATGTCGAGTTAATCAAGCAGTACAAGGATGTTTTCGCTTGGTCCTATGATGAATTAAGAACTTATGATACCACTATAATCGAACAAAAAATTCCCCTAAGGCAGGGTGTTAAACCGTTCAGGCAGAAGCTCAGACAGATAAATACCATACTACTACCTGTGATAGAAAATGAGGTAAAGAAGCTCCTGGATGATAATATCATTGTTCCACTTAGATAATCCGAGTGGGTAGCCAATCTGGTCCCGATAAGAAAGAAAAATGGTGAAATCAAACTGTGTGTAGATTTCAGAAATTTAAACAAATCATCCCTCAAATATAATTATCCATTACCTAAAATGGACCACATGTTGGAAAAAGTGGTCAGGGAAAATAGAATGTCCATGATTGATGGCTTCTCAGGCTATAATCAAATTGCAATCCACAAGGATGTTAAGAAAAAAACTACATTCACAACCCCATGGGGTACCTTCACGTATGACAAAATGTCATTCAGACTGATGAACGCAGGATCCACGTTCCAATGAGCTATGGACATCACCTTTGTCGGCGAAAGAGATAAGTTCTTAGTGATCTATATTGATGATCTAACAATATTTTATAAATATGATGCAGAGCACCCAGTGCACCTCAAGCAAACATTTGAGAAATGTCTAAAATTCGGTTTGTCTCTGAACCCCAAGAAATATTATTTTTCTATGCAGGAAGGTAAACTCTTGGGCCACATAGTATCTAGAGATGGAATTAAAATCGACCCGAAAACAGTTGAAGCTATAGATACAATATATATTCCTAGGAATAGAAAAGAGATTCAATCATTTTTAGGAAAAAAAAAAAATTAAGAAGATTTATCCCAAACTTTGTTGAAATTGTAAAATTGATTATAGATATGCTCAAGAAGGATAGGGAAGTTAAATGGACAACCGAATACAAAGCGTCATTTGAATGTATCAAGAAAGTTACAGGTGAAGCACTAGTGCTGGCCAGCCCAGATTATCCGAAGGAATTCATGATTTTCTCATTTGCCTTCGAACACACTATCGCGGTCGTTCTCTTACAAAAGAACGATGAAGGTTTTGAGCATCCAACAACATTCTTTAGTAAAAGTCTCATAGATGTTGAACTAAGATATGATATATTAGAAAAGAAAGCATATGCAATGGTGAAAGCTCTCAAATATTTCAGAACTTATGTGCTCCATTCTAAGGTAATCACCTATGTACCAACCAGCATTGTCAAGGACATATTAGTTCAGCCAGATAGTGACGGAAAAAGAGGCAGATGGTTAGCCAAGATTCAAGAATTTGACCTATAAGTAAATCCGACCAAACTGGTCAAAGGTGAGGGCTTGGATAAATTACTAGCCGAATCAAATTTCTGAGCACTTGGCATAAATCATTTACAATCTTATGAAGAGATCTAGATATTGAAGAGTTCGATGACCAAATACCTATGACTCAAATCTAGGATAAATTATCTTCTTCGGCTTGGTATAAAGACATAGTTTCCTACCTTCTCACTCTACAGTGTCCGAGCGGTATGAATCTTTCCAAAGCTAGAACATTGAAGTTGCACGCAATAAAATATTGTATCATGGACAGTGAACTATATGGGAAGGATCCTCTGGGTTTCTTACTAATCCGTCTAGTAGAATATGAAACGGAGAAGGTAATAAATGAATTCCACGAAGGAGTGTGTGTTGGGAATCATGCATGGAGAGCAACGACATATAAAATCTGGAGAGATGGATATTATTGGCTGAAAACATTCACTGATGTGAACGCTAAAGTCAGAGCCTGTAACCTTGTCAACTATTTTCAGGCAAGCAAAAGATTCCCGCACTACCTTTGGTCCTAGTCAAAACAAAGGCTTCGTTTCAACAATGGGGTCTAGATTTCATCGGTGAGATACATCCACATTCAAGTGCATAGCATAAGTGGATTTTGACCGCTACTAACTATTTCACCAAATGGGTAGAGGCTATTTCGACATGGAACGCAATAGATACAGTGGTGATCAGTTTCTTGGAAGAAAACATTTTGTCAAGATTTGGTTGTCCTCAGAAGATAGTTACTGATAATGCCCAAGATTTCAAGTCTATGGCTTTGGTAAGCTTCTATCAGAAGTACAACATTGTACCAGGGCATTCCACAGCCTATTATCCTCAGGGAAATGGGTTATCTGAATCCTCGAACAAGAGTCTAATCACCATAATTAAAAAAGTGTTGACTGAAAATAAGAAAGCCTGGCATGTACATTTTAAATATGCTTTATGGGCTAATCAGATATGCACTAAGAGATCAATCGAAATGTCCCCTTTTCAAATAGTATACAGTACCGATGTTGTTCTCCCCATCAATCTGGCTCTGCCCGTAATGAAACTCTAGCAAGATTCCAAGGAAGAGACAAATCATGTCACCAGGAGAATAAATCAATTGATTGAAGTCCATCAAAATAGGGTTGAAGTATATGAGAAGCTCCAGAAATATCAAGATAACATGAAAGCCATGTTTGACCAAAAAGATGAAGATAGAGAATTCCTTCCCTGTGACCTGGTTTTAAAGAGGGATGATAGGAAGACTCAGGAAAACATGGCAAATTCGACCATATCTGGTGTGGACCCTTCAAGATCACATCTTCCAAAGGGAAGAATTCATTTTTGTTGGAAAATCTAGATGGAAAAATCCATAACGCCCATATCAACGGGCGTTACCTGAAGCATTTTATGCAATAAACAGTTTCCAAAATATCACTGTATATACCGGTTTGATTTCTTTACTTTGATTCACGGTTTTTAATTTCTTTGGTAAGTTTCTACTTTCATTGTAAATACAGACACGTTTGTTGTTTTCAAAAGGGAAAATAGGAAAATAAAACAGGTAATAATTATTATTTCTTTTGAGAAGTATCTGACATCTCTCATGTTTATTTTTATAGCAGGATACTGGTTGATAGTCGAGATATCAGAAAAAAAAAACATTTCAGAATAGTGATACACTCCCAAAACAGGTGATAAATAAATAGTCGACTTAGTTGAAAATATGAAGAAATTTTAAGGTATGAGCTTCTAAAACCTATTAAACCAAGTTGAATTTAGCTAAATTTGAAAGAAGTCTCATTCATAGAAATAGTGTCACCTAATCAACAATAAGAGGAATATGAGAATTATAGACTAATCTTAAAAAAATTCTATGATGTTTAATAAATAAAATTAAATAAAATTATTAAATGAAAATTAAATAAAATGAAATACAATAAAAGAGTTTAAGGAAATACGAGAATCACTGAAAAGCTTATGTGAGATTGATCATGTTTTCTATAGAATTTTTGAATACTCTTATTGTTCCAATCTGCCCATCTTAAAGATTTTGTTTCCTTTGGTTCTCATCTTCTCCCTTGGTCTCCACAGAGACAAGATTTCGCCTTAACTTTGAAAACTTGGAAACATGTCTCAAAGTAATGCTAGGTGAATATTTATACGCACCTCTCAATTTAACTAGAAGAAAGTATGTCTAGGTTAATCCTAACTACTTTAGCCTTTCTAACAGATTCAAACTGATTGATTTCACTCGAGGCAATCCCCTGAAAAGTAAAAATCCCATGTTAAAGTTCCTTATAGGCGAAGGTGTCTTGAAGGTCGGAAGGAAATTAACCCAGAGTAATCAAAGTGAGTTAACATACCTATGTTGTTAAATTATCAGCAAATATCATCCCTGGTATATGAAATACAAATTGATATCCCCCACTTCATGCTTAAAGTATATATATAAGACAGATGGTGAAAGGAAATTCATCTAAATGATTGCCCCCATCTAGTTCAAAAAAGAGATGATGAAAGGAAATTCATTAAATGATTGCCCTCATCTCAAGCATTTAAATGCAAGATTACAAAATGAAGTGGTGAAAGGAAATTCAATTTGGGAATTAGATAACTTCATCGGGGTACTAAACACGCTCGCTGGCAGTGAAGCAATGTCTACAATATCTGCAAGGTTGTTATACATGTATTATAATGTACTCTGGTAGTTAGTATTCCTCTCAAAAAGATTTACATTCTAAGAAAACTAAGCTCCTTAATTAAATCATTAAAATCACTTTGCCTTGACATGAATAAGATCGAACAGAGTCAGATAGATAGGCTAAGTTTTTTTTTTATTATCTTGAACAAATCTTAATACAGTTTCAGGGAAGAGAAATTTCAAATAGCCTAACCAAAAGTCATGGTTCGATGTGTTTTGAAGGTTTTTTAAGTTACGGGTGAAACCCTTTTCTCAGTGCGATCCTTTTCTGAAAAAGTTCCACAAAATGAAATAATGACTCCATTTACCCAATAAAGGCACTTGGTCTATTGTTCTTCGCGACTCACAGGGAGATGCGATCCCTAGATGGAACCTATGTTGGAACATATATATATTTCTAAACTTTAGACTTAGATAAGTTTCATTCTTGTTTAAATAAGGACAAGCGTGCACTTGAATATCATCGTCGATGAAGTCTTCCATTGAATCCAATGATCTGAAATCCTTAAAAGTTATGGAGCCGCCCACTCGTTAAAAGGTCAAATCACCAAAGGCTACCTTCGAAATGTCGGGTTTCGGGGTTTCGCGATACTAACAATCCAACATGTAAGAACCCCAAAGTCCTGATATACGAAGTCGCGAAACTATCTTAAGTTAAACCAGGTTAATTAAACGATTAAAAATGATTAACGATATTTAAACCTTATTGCAATTTCACGTTTTGGGGATCCTGCCTCGAATGACAACCAAAGTCACGATACTCGAAATCGCGAAAACCTTGAAGTTAATCGTGATTATTTAAAAGGTTAAAGGTGATTAATATTAATTAATCAATCACGATTTTGCGATTCAGAGAACATAGCTCGAACTAGTATAGAATATCATGAAACCACGAAATATTTGAGGTTAATCATGATTAATTAAAAGGGTTAAACACAATTAAACTTAATTAATACCATCGTGATTTCGCTTTTCATAAGTTATAACTTAGGCTAATATAACTTATAAGATCTCCTGAGCGCCGAAATGCCAAAATTTACTTAATGATAACTATGATTAACTAATGATTTAACAAAGATTATCTCTTAATTAATACATCACTTAATGATGACTCGGATAGATTCAAATTTTGTATGTGCTTTTCTCGAGCATGAACCACCAAAAATAAATGCCATTAATAATACCTTTACAAAAATCATTCCAAATAAGATTTTGAGCCACTGCTTGAATCTAATTCATTAAAGAAATTAAATACTCCATCAGTAAAGGTATTGGTTGATTGATCTGATTAAAGGAAAAGAGATGTGAATTTGAATTTCATTATGTGTTTTACTCAGCAGTAAGTTTTTCCAGCTGAAGGATTTTACGCATTTCCTGTGGCAGATAACAGAATTTGAAGGTTTGATACCATGGCTCCTTGGAAAGAACCTAAAGTGACTGGTGAAAGTTCGAGCCAGAACGAAAATGTTCTCTCTGACACCTCGCCCAGAATCATAGACACCATCAAATCCTGGACAAAAGTATTCAACATATTACAATATGAATTGGTAAATTTTCCAGATGATTCAAGCGACAACGAGAAGGAGGACATATCTACCAAATACAAAATTGTTGCTCAGTCAAAGCTATAGAAGATAGTGACAAGGCCTAAGGTCTTTCCCTACAATGATATGATCAGTTGGGCATTGGACCACGTAGATATCCCAAACAGGACTATTTTCAACTCGTAAAGGGTCTCAATTGGGCCTTTCAAGCCAAAACACCTATAGGTGATGTACAAATTGTCTCCGATATCCAATTTCATTTACAATGCAAATTTCCTAGTAGAGTTCAACAAGAAGGAATGCGACCAATACAGAAAAAACCTTCCCGATTTAATTAAATACTGGTATTCTCTCCCTGAGAAGTTCAAAGTAGACTCCCATGGTATATACCCAGTTGCTACACTAGAACCCCACATAATGTACATAGCAATGATTATGTGTAGGTTCTACGGGAAGGAAAACACAACTCATTTATTTTTACAGTGGGTACCTATTATACACATAGTAGCAGAAGGGTACTCTTTTGATTGGGAAAATATATTTTCGGACAGTTTGGTTCAAGAGATTGCAAGATATTAGTCACTAGAGCCAAGGGGCAATCGACCCAATTTTTCATGTCGACTTATATTATGGGCGTCGTCTGTTTCATGACACCTTTTCCGCTGATGGACTGGAGCTGGAATCAAAATAGTGTTGAACCCATACATATTTATCATTCGAATCTTTGGGAAGAAAAGGAAAAAGACTTATTTTATGAGATTTGCAACTGGGTAGTGGTGCCAATACACACCGCCATATATGGTTACCCACCTCCCATAATCTTCGACAAAATTGTGAATAACCTGGGCATAATAACAAACTAGTATATCGAGGAACACTTCTCCTATATTAGGGTTTTTGGCTGTTCAGTTCCTCCATATGCTTTACCGCAATTTTTACCAGACTGACTAGTGTGTCAAGAGGTCGCATGACAAACTGTGCTCGGTGGGATTAGCAAGGAATTCAAAATAATACAGAAAAAGGTATGGCCCTATTTTCCCCTGTAGATTGGTACATTTTCCCTATTGGATTTCGGTCACTCTAAAGTAGAGGCCGCATCTTTGCAAGAAATAAAGCTAGTCAGCATTGAATTCAAAAATCACGACCCGCAGAAGGTCGTGGGTAATCACATGGCCAGCT
Organism: Picea engelmannii; assembly: GCA_009831015.1. Taxonomy (NCBI): domain Eukaryota; kingdom Viridiplantae; phylum Streptophyta; class Pinopsida; order Pinales; family Pinaceae; genus Picea; species Picea engelmannii. The sequence goes on from ML812173.1 coordinate 58,133, forward strand.
GCAATTTGAAAAGGTATGAACACGAAGATTCCCCTCAAGACGAGATTTTCTGAGGAGTGAGATCCTATCCATAGGTCTTGACTCGAGTTCGAGCTCTGTCACCCGATAAAATAATTGAGTTTTATGACTTTCATGTTAAATTATGAGCTTTATTTCTTATGCGGATTAATTCTTTTGTTTTCTTCAATACTTTGATTCCAGCTTAATACACTTCAACAATTTCAAATCATAATCGAATAGCAATAATTATGTAGATAAGTAAACATGCATATCAACAACACATATACCCTACGGAAACCCTGTACAGGGAGAAAAACCCAGCAAACAATATTCCTTTATTGCATTAATAATGTAAGATCTCTTACAAATATCCACCATGAATGTACTTTTCTCAAGGAGATTTCCAAGATGACTCTGACCTGACAAGGACTTAAAAGACCTTGCTGAAATACACCTTTGATATGGTGCCTCTTTATCACTGATGTGCTCCTCTATTACTTCACCCTCAACCTGCATATGAAAACTCTGTTTCAAAATTGTGTTGCAAAACTGTGTTAAGGAGAGGGTTCGACCTCTTCTTATATAGGATGAAGAGGGGAAGAGGAGAAGCTCTAAATAGTAACCTGATTGCATGAATTAGTCATAACTCGGCTTCATACTTTAGTTTGAACTTAGAACTAGACTTTAGATTGGTTGCAACTCAACATTACACTTTAGTTCGAACTTTAGAACTAGACTTGAGATTGGTTACAACTCAGCATTACACTTTAGTTCGAACTTAGAACTAGACTTGATATTGACATGCTTTAGTTCGAACTTAGAACTAGACTTGATATTGACATGCTTTAGTTCGAACTTAGAACTAGACTTAAGACTTTAGTTGCAACTCAACATTACACTTTAGTTCTAAGATAGAACTAGACTCAAGACTTTAGTTGCAACTCAACATTACACTTTAGTTCTAGACTCAAGACTTT